>SDVV010014806.1:0-14704 GCA_016164225.1 Gammarus roeselii
CATGAGTGTCAAGACCACCGCTAATTGCTGCTCTCTTTGTCATACAGTGTTCTCATGAGTGTCAAGACCACCGCTAATTGCTCCTCTCTTTGTCATACAGTGTTCACATGAGTGTCAAGACCACCGCTAATTGCTGCTCTCTTTATCATACAGTGTTCTCATGAGTGTCAAGACCACCGCTAATTGCTCCTCTCTTTGTCATACAGTGTTCTCATGAGTGTCAAGACCACCGCTAATTGCTCCTCTCTTTGTCATACAGTGTTCACATGAGTGTCAAGACCACCGCTAAACCTGACCTCTCCTATAGCGCCTGTCTCTTGTCATAACACGAGTATTAATGATCTCATTCGTTAGACAATCCTAAATGGATATCAGCCGACGGAAATGAAAGGAACACGGAATTACATTTTGCAAACGTTTATTAATGGAGAATTTGCAAATATTTGCGTAAAATAAGAAATAAAGTTTATTCAAGGAAAATACTGCGAATATTACGTAAACGGTGAAATAAACATGAACTTAATACGTTATTTGACACTTCAACATTCATATCTTCAATTAAGTAATATATCAAATTATTCATCATATTGATATAAAGTAACGGTAATCGATTGTTGTTGAATAAAATCCCAATAATGACCCTCGGGGGACAAAGTTACCTGACCTCTAAAATAATTTATTTGATCCCCTGTTAAATTTTCGTAAAATAATATAAATGTTTTATTTTTGATCTGTTATAAAATGCTACATTAATGCGAATCCGTTATTTGTTTTATTTTTTTTTTCCTCGATGCCATTTGTCTATGACTCACTCGATAAGGTGTATTAATTCATGAACACACACACACTCTGTGTTGTCCGTTATTATCAGTTTGATGCACGTATTATGTAATAAAGTATTTACCATAAATAAATGCAATAAATTTATTGACATTCTACAACATACAGTGTCTAGTAATTGATCACACATCTCATTTTTCCAAACAATCACAAGCTTCTGGCATTGAAAGATTTCCTCCTTAAGGGACATTTAATTCTATTTTTATATGTCAGCGCCCCTTCTTCGACAGTTTTTTCTTCCGGGCTCCTCTTAAAAATCATCTTCATTCCTAAAATCCCAATCGTTAAGGCTGTTTTTTCAAGGGTTCGTGTGTCCAACTTTCGCCAGGAATACCATTAGGAATTTGGAAGTCGGGATTACACCTGTCTCAAATTGTTAACATTTATCTTATGTTTGAACAGAGTCCGTTATTCTATACGCTCTATAACAAGCATTATTGTCCCGAAAAGCAAGTTTCCACTACACGACACTAATGAGTGTATCACAAAGCCTACCCACACACGCACTTTCACACAGCATACGACTTCACCTTGTTTCATTAATTTATCAGTTCCCTATCTTCGAAGACACCTTGTTATGCCAGCATCAGAGACTTCATTTCACCGCCATCTTCGCCTTAATGAAGGTAGACTCGCTAGACCACCTCTGAACCATCTAGACCCATCCAATGGAGAATCGACCATGGAAGCCATTCAATCGATGGACTGCGGGACCCGTCGAGTAATTGCGTCCCTCCTCCGAGCAACATTTAATGGAGCCCCGCAGCCCCCTGGTCCGCTTCTCTAAATACGAGCTCCACAAAACACACTCGGGTCCGGGCACAATAGAAGGGAAGCAGAGGGCCTAATTCTCAAACAATAGCTGGCCGTTCATCTTCCCCGAGATACAGTATCCACCCTCGCCTGCTCCCCAGACACCCTTCCTCCTCCTCTACCTCCTCCTACTGAAGGACGCGTGCAGTTTCTTGAGCACCGTTGCCGGTGGCTGAGTTTGCCCGACTCTGATTAAACAATGGTGCGCAAGGGGACCCGTATTGCGTTGTTCTCTGTAATTTTATGCTGAGATATCTGATATGGATTGGACACACCAATAAAAGCCATTCTAATGGAACTGATATACCAGGAACAATTGAAAGAAGTGGTTGCCTGCAAGTGTTCCTAGAAATATTTCATTCCCGATGACTGTGTTGAGATTTATTAATCGCCTGAAAGTTGATGAAGAAGATATAAATGAACAACCTCTGGAAGTGTGTACTATGCTCATCATTATTGTGAAATGAAACTACTTTTTTTTTTAAATATCCACCGGTCGGAACCAGTTTGAATCTTGTCTAATCGTTGTCGTATAAGGCTTTCCCGTAATGTAAAATTGTAAATTCTTACAAAGAATTGTTGATGTAATGAACAGACGAACGATTAATACGGAGTCATTCGCATGCAATCCGGAAAAAAAATATTACTTTTTTTTCTTCCAGTGATCTTATCCACTGAAGTTATTTGTCACCGAAACAAAAGTTTGAACAGCACAAGAACACAGAAAATATGACACTGACAACACAGATTAATCGTCCCGTAGTTTCCAAACTTCATCAGTTCATGGTATCTAGATCCCGAGCTGCCGATGGACCTTCCTAGGCAAGTACTCACAGAGTCGGCTCTTGAGGACTGTCACTAGACAGACCAATCATCGAGCCCGACACTCATCAGACGCTGTTGGTCACTACTTCGTATTCTGGCCACCCAGTTTCCAGACCAAAGAGCTTTGTTTACAAATTAGCCGACCGACTGGAGCCATTGCAGCAGCAGCGTCCAGGAGTTGGTGCCTGCCTTCATCGAACCAGAGCAGGAAGTGCCGGGGCCCTTGCGAGTTTAGCCTTCGCCTTGCAGGATCTATTTTGTTTCGTTGATAGGGGTTTGGAGGGAGCTGGGGCTGGCGGTGCCGGGAATGGGTCCTTGAGAGCGAAGTGAAGAGGTTGCCTCCTCCCCAACACAACTGCTGTACTTGTGAGGGGAGGAGGTCAATGGGGTTGGGTTGAAGCAGTTCAAGTGTAGTATGAAGGGTGCAAAAGACACCTGACTGCCTAAGTTTTGCTCCGAAACTCTGATTTGTTTGATGGGCATAGCCCCATTGCACAGGAAATGTAAGCAAAGATTCACTTGGCAATTTTTTCTCCCCTCTAAATTGTTTTCATGTGTAGTCGAGAAACATTTCGATTGCTCTGGAAATAAAATTTGAAGGCAAACATTAGATATTGAATACAATACCAGCAAATCTGTTTGTTTGCTAGTAAAACCATGCACCATGCAGAGGTTCCAGTTCCGAATGAATAATGTGTTAAATGATGATCAGTTGGACTACGTGGACAGTTTGCCCTACTTAGGTTACATAACAACGAACGACCGGAGTGTCAATGCTGATATCTCCAAGCAACTTCGGAAATTAAACGCGTTTGGCAACCAGCTTATAAGGTAATTTAAATTTGGCACGACATGTGTCTTAAGGTACGAGCTAGAAAAATGCCTATAGACTCCAGGAGCGTATTACAAAATCTAATAATCTCTTCCTGCAGGCCTCATGTAATAGTGAGGGATCTGAATTATCTCCAATAGTAGAGAGGAGGGCAGAATCCTGCTGGTGCAGGAAGATCCCGATATTAATATAAATAATATTAGACATTAATCTACCTTTCCATGTTGTGGGCCCATTGTGCGTATGTGGATGTCAGGCTGGGAGACGTCCTTGATAGGTTGGCTGACAGGTGGCTATGTGCTTTACCTCTCTAACATTGAGCTTTGTTATTTGTATATTCATGTGAAAGAGGGACATCAAATACACCCAAGGTAGCTTGTCACTAACTCTACCGATGAATCTGTGTCGCGTATTTCAGCCTTACTCTGTCTTATCTCCATGCAGGCTCTTGTGGTGCGGAATTTGAATGTATTGGTAGGGAATGCTGTCAAACTTATTTCTCTGTGATCATTATTGTACCATCGAGTGCTTCAATAAAGGCTATTATTATTATTATTATTACTAATATTAAATAAGAATAAATTGTATGTGTAGCTACTCGATCATGAGCAAAACAAAACTGCGAAAAAAAGCAAATGGGAAAACTAACCGAAATAATTCTTTGTTCATAATTATTAAAAAACGTCCAACTTATTGTGTGCAGAAAAACTATTCTCTAGCGTGATATTTTTCACCATTACGACAACATTTAAAACGTTTACGCTACTAATGACATCATTTTCAGTTGTTTAATGATGTAAAGTACCTTGTAAATGTCTTTGGAACAAACCTGCAAAAAAATATTTGCACAGCTTTCGAGTATGTGAATATGTAAATAATATGTTCGACATTTTCCATTCCTGATTATGTGAAAAAACTATTTTGACGTGATTTGACTCCTTGGTCGTATTAGAAATTGCCCACAACCTATGTTATAATAAAGGGGTTCTCTGCATGTTTGTTTATCGGAAATACAGACGAAAATCCAGAAGAGCATGTCAGAAATAAATAAAAAAGTCAGGATTTACCCCACTGTTTACTGTACCCCATATACGAAAAATTGTCCTCGGGTCTCTTGGAGTTTGACATATATTTTCATGATGTCGAATAATAGCCGTATAAAAATAATGCCAAATAAATAGAATGGATTCTTGACAACGTTTTTTCTTATGGGATATAAAGGAATTTTATATCAATACTATATTTCAATTGATAAAAGAAGACAAGATTTGTTTTCCATGCACAAATGGAACATGGAGGTTCCTTGAGTATATTTCATTAGATAAAGGAATCAAGATTTTTTATATACTGAGAAAACATAGAGGTTCCTCGACGGTAAACGAGAGGCAGGGATGGAGTTTAATCTATTATTAACTATCTATTGAGAATGTAGAATTTTACCTTCGGTGAAGCAGAACAGGGCTTGCACCAATTTGAATAAAATTTACCAGATTTTTGTACAGTGTACTTACCGCACGGCATTTTGTAAACTTGTTCTCATGACCATTAGATCAATTTACGAAAAAAAAATCCGATACAGGGGCAGATTCTCGAAAGCATCCCCTTCCGGTTTACACACTATTCCGAAAACGCTCACTCGCATACAGAATCTTAATCTACCTCCTTTATTTTGAACCCGATATTTCTGGTAAAACATCCCCCTACTTCAATTGAGTCGTTTACCAATGAAGCCGAATTTTGGTTAAACGGTGCATATTAAATCGCTTGAACCGTTTATGGTCGGTAAAGCTGCATGTTACACACTACCCAACAGATGGCATCAAATTCTACGCGGCAAAAAGATGGGTGATTATATGAACCGGCCCTGCTTCACAATCCTACATGGCAGAGAGAAGTGTGATTGAATTCACTATTGCTGTTTCACAATCCTACATAAAACAGAGAAGTTTAAATATATTCACCTTCGCTACAACCACGATTCATTTGAAAATCATTTGCAAGGAAAAAACTGCGTCATTCTTTATGAGGAATATCAAATAGGTAGGTTTTCCTCTTTAAATCAAATTTCCAATTAGACAATCAAATAAACAATGGATTACACTGACTGACCATTGATCACACTGGCTGACCATTGATCACACTGGCTGACCATTGGTCACACTGGTTGAGCATGGATTACACTGACTGACCATTGATCACACTGACTGACCATGGATTACACTGGCTGGCCATTGATCACGCTGACTGACCATGGATTACACTGACTGACCATTGATTACACTGACTGACCATTGATTACACTGACTGACCTTTGATCACACTGGCTGACCATTGATCACACTGGCTGAGCATGGATTACACTGGCTGACCATTGATTACACTGGCTGGCCTTTGATCACACTGACTGACCATGGATTACACTGACTGACCATTGATTACACTGACTGACCATTGATTACACTGACTGACCATTGATCACACTGGCCGACCATTGGTCACACTGGCTGACCATTGATCACACTGACTGACCATTGATCACACTGACTGACCATGGATTACACTGACTGACCATTGATCACAATGGCTGACCAATGATCCCACTAGCTGACCATGGATTACACTGGCTTACCATTTATCACACTGACTGACCATGGATAACACTGACTGACCATTGATCACACTGACTGACCTTGGATTACACTGGATGACCATTGAACACACTGACTGACCATGGATTACCCTGGCTGACCATTGATCACACTGGTTGACCATGAATTACACTGGCTGACCATTGATCACACTGACTGACCATGGATAACACTGACTGACCATTGATCACACTGACTGACCTTGGATTACACTGGATGACCATTGAACACACTGACTGACCATGGATTACCCTGGCTGACCATTGATCACACTGGTTGACCATGAATTACACTGGCTGACCATTGATCACACTGACTGACCATGGATAACACTGACTGACCATTGATCACACTGACTGACCTTGGATTACACTGGATGACCATTGAACACACTGACTGACCATGGATTACCCTGGCTGACCATTGATCACACTGGTTGACCATGGATTACGCTGGCCGACCATTGGTCACACTGGCTGACCATGGATTACACTGGCTGACCATTGATCACACTGACTGACCATGGATAACACTGACTGACCATCAATCACACTGACCGACCATAGATCACACTGGCTGACCATTGATCACACTGTCTGACTTTTGATCACTCAGGTTGACCATTGATTGACTGGCTGACCATTGATCACACTGATTGACCATGATGACACTGGCTGACCATTGATCACACTGGCTGACCATTGATCACACTGACTGACCATTGATCACAATGGCTGACCTTTGGTCACACTGGCTGACCATTGATCACTCATGCTGACCATTGACTGACTGTCTGACCATTGATCACACTCGCTGACCATGGATTACACTGACTTACCATTGATCACACTGACTTACCATTGATCACACTGTCTGACCATTGATTGGATGGCTGACCATTGATCACACTGACTGACAATGGATTACACTGGCTGACCATTGATCACACTGGCTGACCATTGATCACACTGACTGACCATTGATCACACTGACTGACCATGGATTACACTGACTGACCATTGATCACACTGACTGACCATTGATCACACTAACTGACCATTGATCACACTGACTGACCATAGATTACACTGACTGACCATTGATCACATTGACCAACCATTGATCACACTGACTGACCATTGATCACAATCGCTGACCATGGATCACACTGACTGACCATAGATAACACTGACTGACCATTGATCACACTGACCGACCATTGATCAAACTGACTGACCATTGATTGACTGGCTGACCATTGATCACACTCGCTGACCATGGACTACACTGACTTACCATTGATCACACTATCTGACCATTGATCACACTGGCTGGCCATTGATCACACTGGCTGACCATCGATTGACTGGCTGACCATTGATCACAGGCTGACCAGTGATCACACTGGCTGACCATTGATCACAGGCTGACCAGTGATCTCACTGGCTGACCATTGATCACACTGGCTGACCATTGAGCACACAGGATGACTATTGATTGACTGGCTGACCATTGATCACGCTAGCTGACCATTGATCACACTGGCTGACCATTGAGCACACTGGCTGACGCTATTTGGACGGTTCCCAACTGTGTCTATTCTATAATCACCACGTTTCAGTGCTATACATGAATGTCCATTGATCAAAAGCGATGATGAAATGTACTGTAATCTTCGCTAACGACACTATGGGTTCCATTTCTCAATTATCATACTTAATGTGCTGTTTTGCAGACTCTCAAAAATTATTTCCTATCCAAATTCACCGGATCGGCAGACACATGTTTAAGCAAATGCAATGTCAATACGGATAACTTGATCTATCCTCATTGCTAGTTTGCCACATCCCGCCCCTTAAATATTGAACACCGTATTGATGGTCAAACTCCACGTTTGAACACAAGACTTGGCTCACCTGGTTTTCCTGTCAACAAAAACCGGTAACTTTACCTTCCTCTAATGCCTCGACTCCTGCTCCCACCTCTCTAATAAAAGCCACGGCTCGATTCATTAACCAACACCAAACTTTCCCACAAGTTCCGCTTCCCAATAATACGGCCATGATCATTTTTCAATAAAACCATCAAAGCAAACCCGCGGGCGTCGCGGGAAAAATCGTCCCATGTCGTGAACTTGAGGGTATCATCTTCTTCTGGCTCAATTGAGTTTCCTTGTGGCGTACTGATGCACTGGAGTTGATTCAGCGTCGGGTCGTCTACATGTTGTTAAGACTTTTTTGGTATCCCTTCCTGAGGGCAGCCAAAGAATGGTCTTCCGATGGTCTAATGGGAGAAGTTTAGCCATTGCCCTGGTTATTACCCATCAAGCTAGCTTGACTCGATTAACATTACAGACAAGGGTCTTCGTGGACACCCTCGTATACAGGGCACTCTATCTTCTTCAGGAAGGACACAATGAGGGAGTGACATGCTGCGGATACCCCGGACTAAAGTGCACTCTATATCTTTCAGGGCGGATACTATGATGGATGCATGGGCTGTGGGCATCTTGGTCTACAGGGCACCCATCTTCATCAGGGCGGAAATTATATGGGCGACACGGGTTGTGGACACCCTGAATCGCAAGGCATCCCAGACCAATCAGGACGGACATAAAAGGGAGCCATACGTTGTGGACACCTTGAGTCACAGGTCATCCCAGACCCTTCAAGGCAGACTTAAAAGGGAGCCATGCGTTGTGGACACCTTGAGTCACAGGTCATCCCAGACCCATCAAGGCGGACATAAAAGGGAGCCATACGTTGTGGACACCTTGAGTCACAGGTCATCCCAGACCCATCAAGGCAGACTTAAAAGGGAGCCATGCGTTGTGGACACCTTGAGTCACAGGTCATCCCAGACCCATCAAGGCGGACATAAAAGGGAGCCATGCATTGTGGACACCTTGAGTCACAGGTCATCCCAGACCCATCAAGGCAGACTTAAAAGGGAGCCATGCATTGTGGACACCTTGAGTCACAGGCCATCCCAGACCCATCAGGGCAGACTTAAAAGGGAGCCATGCATTGTGGACACCTTGAGTCACAGGTCATCCCAGACCCATCAGGGCAGACTTAAAAGGGAGCTATAGGTTGTTGACATCCTGACAAGCAGGGCACTCCGATTCTTTCAGGGCGGACACAAGTTGAGATCCGTGGGTTGTGGGTACCCTGGGCCACAGGGCAGTTCATATCCTTCAGGGCTGACACAGTGAGGAAGTCAAGGCCAGGGAACACATTGGGCTGTAACTGCTCTGATTCTTTATAGACAGACATGAACAACGGAAGACTGAGGGGCCGAGGACACATTCTCCTGTTCAAGGTCACCCTTACATATCTAGAAGTTTGACATGAAACCTAAAACCTCTGGCAGAATATACTTGTCTGTTGAACTTATCTCATTTTCAAGAAGTTAATTTTGAGTATGTTTAAGAAAAAAAATGTTAGAGAACTATCTACAGGAGGCGCCGAGTGTTGTCTGATTCTTCAGAAAGCAAGCTCTGCTTGATCTTGTAATTTCCACTCAGTAGGCTACATTTGCAGCAAGAGATTGTGCTACAAGACGTGAAGGACGCAAATAAAGAAAATGCAATTTGAAAAACTCCTCCAATGTCGTAGAGCGGACAAATATAAAAATTTCTGAAATGCCTTGTAAAATCCAAGAAGCCGAACTGCAGTCTTGTGTGTACCGAGTGCCGCGATCTGTCATCGAAAATGACCGTGTGGAGAACATGAGGACTAATTTTGGTTTTTGAACCTTTATTCTGGTCTGGAAGACACTCATTATTTAAGTCAATATGAGAGCCTTGGGCTCTGGGCGCCCTAAGACGCAGTTTTCATGTGCAATATGGTCGAAACTCAAAATTCTACCAAAATTGAACGAGATTTGTAAACGTAACTGGTCCCATCGATGGTTCAGACTTAAGCATAGCATTTAAAAGTTCGGACTTCGAGATGCTGAATGATTCATTTTCAATTAACCTATTAGTTTATATCCATCATAATGTTCAGCCCTCAGGGGCCCCGAAGCATCATAATATTCAGTCCTCTGGGTGCGCCGACGCATCATAATATTCAGTCCTCTGGGGGGCCGAAGCATCATAGTAATCAGTCCTCTGGGGCGTCGAAGCATCATACTATTCAGCCCTCTGGGGCGCCGAAGCATCATACTATTTAGCCCTCTGGGGCGCCGAAGCATAATACTATTCAGCCCTCTGGGGCGCCGAAGCATCATACTATTCAGTCCTCTGTGGCGCCGAAGCATCATACTATTCAGCCCTCTGGGGCGCCGAAGCATCATAATATTCAGCCCTCTGGGGCGCCGAAGCATCATACTATTCAGTCCTCTGTGGCGCCGAAGCATCATACTATTCAGCCCTCTGGGGCACCGACGCATCATACTATTCAGTCCTCTGGGGCGCCGAAGCATCCTACTATTCAGTCCTCTGGGGCGCCGACGCATCATACTATTCAGTCCTCTGTGGCGCCGAAGCATCATACTATTCAGCCCTCTGGGGCACCGACGCATCATACTATTCAGTCCTCTGGGGCACCGATCAGGAATTCCCTCTGAAATAAGTAGAAAAAATAAACTCAAATAATTCAAGGAAATGACAAATATTTGCACTTTCAATATTCAGCCTATCCTGGTGGTCGCTTCCTCTCCTACTGGTCCTGGCAGATTTCAAGGGTGTAGGTGGTATTATTAAATAACAGGAAGCAATGGTCGATATTTATCCTTGATTTTACTTTCCATAATCTTGTTTCTAGAGGACGTGTCATCCGCAGCGTCAGCCACGGACGGCAGCTCACAGCGGCTCTGAAGGAACTCGCACTGGGCATCAAAATAGCAAAGTTGCAAACTATACATAGATTAATTGACGTCACTTTCAATTATTATATAAAAAATAGTACTATGTTGCTCGATCTACCTACCGTATGGACGATTTTTGCCAAATAAATTGGCACAAAATGGAAAAAGATACAATACTTTTTTGGTTTCAGTATTAATGCCATTTTTACCTAAAAAAAATGTGGATAAAATTTCGTACGTAAAACCCGTTTCCAGCGCTTTTCAGCAGAAAGGACCTGAACATTTATGTGAAGCTCATTTCTAATTTAACCCACTGATACGGGTGTAATCTTCAATAATTTCGGGTTAAGTTATTTTAGAAGGATCTCTAAATCCTGTCAGAGAAACAATATTATGTACAGTATCCCTGTTGTTGGCATTGTGAAACCCTTGCAAACGGCAATGTGCGTCACATATAACCTCCGAATAACAGATCAAGGTATCTGGATTTCTAAAATTCTCAGAAATATCCCTGTAGCAAACTGGGGCAGACCCCAATCCTCCATAGCAAACTGGGGCAGACAGTTCGTGTTTTTTTTCTTCGAGTAGAAGATCATCGGTTAATATTTTTTGTGTGGGGTTTTACTTCTAGGTAGTTTAAACCTTTCAAACGGTAAAAAATGCCCGTATTACCCATAGCAGACTAGAGCAGATATATCCATCCGTACAGTATCTTCTAGCAACAGACTTCTGCAACACAACAGGCATCTTCTGCAGCACTACAGACATCTGCATCACAACAGACCTTTGCAACACAACAGCCATCTACAAGAAAATATAAAATTGCAACACAACAGGCATCTGGAACAAAACATTTTTTTGGAACCCACCACGCATCTGTAACCCAACAGACACATGCAACACATCAGACATCTGCAGCACAACACACATCTGCAACACAGCAGACATCTGCAACATAACAGGCACTTAAACTGATATCTGGAACACAGATTTCTGCAACACAACAGGCATCTGCAACTTCAAAAGCAGACATCTGCAACCTAAGTTATATTTGCAACACAACAGACATCTGCAGCACAATTGACATCTGCATCACAATTGGCATCCGCAACACAGCAGACATCTGCGACACAACAGGCATCTGTAACACAACAGGCATCTGCAACACAGCTGGCATCTGAATTACATCAGACATCTGCAACATAACAGACATTTGCAACACAACGGAGATCTGCAACACAACTGACATCTGCAAAACATCAGACATCTGCAGCACAACTGACATCTCTAATCCAACAGACATCTGCAACACAACATGCGTCTGCAACACAACAGGCATCTGCTACACTACAGACAGCTGCAACATAACATCCATCTACAACACAAAAGACATCTGCACCAAAATAAACATCTGCAATACAACAGACATCTGCAACATATTAAAAAAAATCAACATAACAGACTTCCACAATCCAACATACATTTGTAACACATCACACGTCGGCCACACAACAAACATCTGCAACATCACAGATATCTGCAATACAACATACATCTGCAACACAACAAACATCTGTCAACACAATGGATATCTGCAACACAACATATATTTGCAACACAGCAGATTTCTGCAGCACATCAGACTTCTGCAACACATCAAACACCTCTAACACAACAAACATCCGCAACACAACATACATCTGCATCACAACAAGCATCTGCAACACAGCAGACAACACAACAGACATCTGCAACACAGCAGATACAATATAGTGCAACACAACATCCATGTGCAACACAACAGACATCTGCAACTCAACAGACATCTGGAACACAACATACATCTGCAACACAACAGACAACTGAAGCACAACAGACTTCTGTAACACAACAGACATCTGCAACACATAAGATATCTGCAACACAGCAGTCATCTGCAGCACAACCGACTTCCGCAGGACAACATACATCTGAAACAAAACAGACATCTGCTGCACAACATACATCTGCGACATAACAGACATCTACAACACAACAGTCATCTGAATCACAAAAGAGTTCTGAAACTCAACAAACATCTGCAACACAACAGACATCCGCAACACAACATACATCTGCAACACAGGAGACATCAGCAACACAACAGACATCTGCAACACAACATACACCTGCTACACAACATACATCTGCGACATATCAGACATCTGCAACACAACAGTCATCTGCATTAGCACAGACTTCTAAAACTCAACAAACATCTGCAACACAACAAACATCTGCAACACAACAGACTTCTGCAACACATTGGACAAATGCAACACAACAGAAATCTTTAACACAACAGACATTTGTCACACAACCGACTTCTGCTACACAACAGACTTATGCAATACAACAGACATCTGCAACACAGCAGGCTTCCCAACGACCATCTGAACGGACTGGCATCTAAACAGTGCAGCTTTAACGTGTTCAGTTGTTGCAGTAATAATGTAAGACATTGATTTCCGAGCTGCCGGCAGGTGGTGACCAGGTGTGTCAGCTTTCAGATGGTCATCAATTGGCGGAACCAGTGCATCTGCCAATCGTTACCAGGGAGTCACCAACGATAACAATAATAAACAGATATTTCAAGTATCATGAACTGTATTCATCGTACATACGCCGTTACATATGCTAATGTCAATCAGCTGGAGATTTGGCAACGTCAATGTTACGTTCCGTAATTCTTTAGTTGATTGTTTCAGGTACAACGGCTTCAGTACGTGTTTAACAGTTATAAAAGGGTCCAATAAAATAGTATTTAGTTAGCATTTGCATGTAAGGTTCAGACGTGCTTCTCATGACATTTACTTCAGAATCCAATTAAATAATTTTTTATTTATTTAGATTACTTACTTTTTGCGAAGAACTTTTGATCTAATTGTTCGTCAATTACCTCTAAACAATAGATCTTGTATTGTTGTTTTTGCGTGTACTGTTAATATACAGTACAAGCGCCACATACTTTCCCTCCACATGGTATCATAATCAGTTAACCGTGCACATGATAATAGCTGTAGTCAAGATACAGCGTAAGCCGGAAAACAATTCAATCGAAGATGAAAACGAATTTGAAGGAAAGTAAAAAAGGCCATCCATTCTGTCTCTTTCTCTCACCCAGGATCCAATTTAAGCCGGGATCTAATCACTGCTCGGTCTGAATTGTGTCGAGAAAGTCGAAAGGATTATTCATTGCGCTCAGAAGCCCTCACAGGAGTCGAGCTGAAAAAAAAAAACGCCCGAGTCGACAGGTTCAAGGAAGATCTTTTCCACTAATTGAATTTGACTCGTTTGGAGAGACCGTGAGAAGAATGTTATCAAATAATGTAGAGCCGCTCAGGCCTAAAATATCGCGAGAAATTCTACCGTGCTTAGCCAATTTTCCGAGTATGTTTTCCATTGGGAATTCCTAATTAGATTCCCGGTTCAGCGGACTTGATGCGTTTCGAGGGTGCGTTGGGGGGGTCCAGGAGGGGTGACATTTACTGTTACGGATGCATAACAAGGCTTCTAGGAAATTTGTATAGACGAAAGACGATTAATGCTTTGATGTGAAATATTTCATTGGTTGCGGTAACATTAGACGTGCATGTCTACCAATGAATAGTGTTTTAGAACAGTTGATCGGGGAAAGTCCTCAGCAAGCTGACTAACCATTTCAAGAGGAGTGACGTTAAGATTTCGAGATAATTATTCCTAGAAATCTCCGTGAAAACAATTGTATCATTCAAGTTCTTTTGCAACATCGCGCCGTGGAGTTTCATTAGACTGGTGTATTATTATTTTTTGTCTATATATAAAAATCTATCTATATGCACATTTATATATATATATATGTATACAAATATATATGTGTATATATAAATCTATATATATGTATCTGTACATATAT
>SDVV010014807.1:0-14703 GCA_016164225.1 Gammarus roeselii
CCCCCCCCCCCCCCCCCCGACGATATCTACACATTGTCAGGACAACATCGTAACAAGACTCTAGCACTCTTACATGGCTGCAGTGCTTCCTCACTCAGCCCAGCGACCGCCCCGGCACTAGAGATGCACAGTCCTAGGAAGACGCCGAGATGGATACATCCCCCGCAGTTGACCACGCAGCAAGGCTCACTACTATAAAAACAAAAAGACAATGAGACGAAAAAGCCTCTGATGCCCAGGTGCAACTGAATAAGATCAGTAACTACATACACCTGTCCCAAACGCGGCTCCATGCGTGGAAAACCACTACGAGAGACACGACCCCCCGTTAACAAACCCGACTCACGAACACGCCACCAGTGAGAACAGTCACGACCTCAACGACGGCGTTTATAAAAACTGTATCGACAAACTCATACGTAAAACCCCTGAACAACCAGTTATTTCACCTGGTCCAAGTAGCTCACAGTCTACACAACCACCCACGCAGACCAAAAAGTCTACCACAGAAGAAGAGAGCACTTGCTCACGAAGCAAACACGTAGAGCACAAATCCTCGTCCTCTCACAAGAGCACTCGAGGCGGCGACCGCAACAATCAAGCAGACCACCTTCTACCGAAGGCTGACACTCCCGTGAACACTCCCGACCCGGAACCCATTGGCAAACTCAAAACGCAAACACCACGAAAGCTCAAGCATGTCACGCGACCACTCTAGATCATCAAGTTCTAGTGTGAACAGCCTCCAAAATGAACATCAAAAAACTTCAATGGAACTGCCAGGGACTTGGAAACAAGGAAGACAAATTTCTATCCTCAATCGCCATCCATAAACTTTTGGTGATAGGCCAATAAGAGACCTAACTCCGAGAGACCGCCACCTTCAGAATCCCCAATATATCATACATCGCCGCGAAGGCCACACCAACGTGATTGCTCACAGCGGAGTGGCACGTATGATCCCCCTAAGCGTACCTCACCTCCCCCTTGCCCTGAAGACAGAACGCCAAGCTATCGCTATAAAGATATGCGTCTCATGGCCAATAACAGTAATATCCATCTACTCTTCACGAAGCCACGACCTCTTGAAAGTACTAATGACCGAATTGCTAAACCAACTGCCCTCGCCACTACTCCTCCTTGGAGAAACTTCAACAGCTACCATGAAACATAGGGATGCGTGAGAACAGACCCCAAGGGAGTGATAATGGCTAACACCATAAGCACTTACAACCTGGTTCTTCTCAACGACGGACAACCCACCCGAATACCCCCGAAATTGAAACTGCAATCGATTTATTCATTTGCTTCCCCACTCTGGCACCCCAACTCGTTTGGGGAGTTCTGCCTTCAACACACGACAGCGACCATAACCCAGTCATCATATCGCTTCTCACCAACCTACTAAGAAACCCTACTACACAAGAACTTCGATTCAACTACCGGAAAGCCAGCTGGGTGGAATACTCGGAACACATGGCATCCCCGAAAACTTTTCGGAACACGACCTCGTCGCCCAACTATACGAAAAGTTTCAAGCTGCAGCCGAGGCAAGCATTCCCCAATATGCCCCTTCAACCTTCTTTCCGAAACCATGGTGGTGCCAAGAGGTGCAAGATGCAAGAGATACCGAGACGCACAGTCCCCCTGGAACCGAGTGGCATGGAAAAGGGCATCTGCTGTTTATCGAAAACTTCGAATGGAGAAGAAACGTGAAAGCTTGGCTCAGTTAGAACACTATTAATCAAAACACCCCCATCCTCTCCCAAGTGTGGGAAAAAATCCGACATATCCAGGAAAAACCTTCGCGACCTATTAACATTCTTTCAGACGGATGCAGAACTTATCCTCCCCACGCGGAAATCGCAAATAAACTAGCTCAGACTTTTAGCCAGATATCACAATCAACAAACTACGCGGCTGCTTTCCAACGGGAAAAGGACTTGCGAGAAAGTGAACGTCTTGAATTTACTTCTAGAAACGAAGAGACGTACAACAAATCTTTCTCCCTCCACGAACTTGAGTGCGCCATAAACCATTCACGTGAAACTTCACCTAGGCCAGTCCGGGTGCACATCAACATGAGCAAGAATCTCCCAGACGGCGCCCGTGACCACTTATTAAAAGTGTTGAACACTCTGTATTCAAACTCATTTTTTCTCGATCAATGGCGGGAACCTGTAATTATCCCAATCCTCAAACCCGGAAAATTCCACGGTGACCCACATAACTACCGCCCCATTGCCCTTACCAACGTCCTCTGTAAGACTATGGAAAGAATGATTAACTCACGTCATGTAGACTACCTTGATATGCACGCAGGCCTCAACAACATCCAGTGCGGCGGCCACAAACGCCGCTCTACGACGAACCACCTTGTACGACTGGAATTCGACATTAGACGTGCTTTTGTCAGAGGGGAACACGGGGTTTCCATATTCTTTGACATTGAAAAGCATATGACACTACTAGGAAATACGGAATCATGAAGGATCTCCACCGTAAAGGTCTGAGACGACACTTACCACGTTTTATCCATAAATTTATGTAAAACCGTACCTTCAGGGTCAAAGTCGGCGACACTCTGTCACCATCGTATCCTCAAGAAATCTGAGTCCCCCAGGGAAGCGTCTTCAGCGTCATTTTTTTCTCCTCATAATAGACCAGCTAGCCGACACTCTTCCGCGTGATGGAAGACTCCTCTCATCACTATAAGCGGACGACCTGCAATTAAGCTACAGGCACCCAAGCCTTCTAACGATTCAACATGAACTCCAGAAATGTCTAAACAAAGTCGGGAACTGAACCTCCTTGAACGGATTCAGATTCTCGCCCTCCAAAACGAAAAGTATGCACTTCATTCTTGTGCCCGGCTTACACCTAAAACCAGCCCTAACGCTGACTAACACTCCGCTAGTATACGAGGAATCAATAAAATTCCTCGGTTTTGTGTGGGACCCCAAACTCACATGGCGACCCCATATGCAGCCCTGGAGACTCGCTGCAAAAAGGCAACCGGACTTATCCTCTCTGTAACATCTTTGAAATTCGGTGCCGATATGGACACCGGCATGACGTTATTTAGAACAATAATACGCTCGCGCATTGACATGGAGCAATTGTTTACGGTTTAGCAACCAAAACCACCCTTGAACATCTCTCCATCATCGTAAGCGCCCTGCTTATCGCAACCGGTGTTTTCCGTTCCACACCTATCGAATCCTTGAACGGGCTTGCTAACGAGCTTCTTCTTCAGCTCCGGAGAGACAAACTCTCACTACAGTACTATTTCAAGACAAAGAGCTACATCAATAGCCCAGCACTCGGTGACGTCACCAACATTCTCGATAAACGCCTCTTTGCGGCTAAGAAGAACATATGCCCACCCTTTCTCTATGTTTGGACAACTTCCTGACCTCGCTGAACATCAGTCGCAAAGCAATCAAGCCTTCATTCTCCTATCGAATTCTCCAAATCAATACACAAACTTGGATGATCAGTCAACCGCTGGTCAACCCAGATTTGCAAACGTACCTCAAAGCAACAACCCCAACCAACACGTACCGCCGAGAATTCTTGCGACTACTTGATGAACAGTACTTTGAGCACCGCCATATATACACTGACAGCTCCAAAACATCGGACGGAGTGAGAGCTGCCGCGAGGGCGAAGGGACCTCCCGTTCGGCCACCCTACTCCAGGAGACCTCTGTATTTTCTGCAGAGCTGCACGCACTCGGACTGGCCATCTTCATTACAAAAAGTGACCGCCTCTCCAAATATGTTAAATTTTCAGGCAGTCTGAGTGTTCTCATCCAGCTTAAAACTTTGCACATTGATCACCTTGCCCTTAGAAAAATGCAACACGACTTATTTACCATGTCCGAGACGAGTCAAGCGGTCGAGTTTTGCTGGATTTCTGGACACGTGGGAATAAGAGGAAACAAGCGCGCAGATTCCCTCGCTAAACGGGTGTCTATTCAGCAAGAATAATTCATCTACATACATTACCAAGACCGGTTCCCAGTCATTAACTCGCGTATAACATCACGATGGAACGACTCTTGACAACAGAGTGGACAGAAAATGCTTGCAGTTAAACCATCCGTGGAGCGTGGAACACCAGGTTTTCTAATAGATGGACCTGATGGACGAAGACATGGAACCGGACGCACCACCATGCCCCTGTTGCCACCTAGGTGCAATCAGTTTGAAACCCTTACTTATGGATTGTGATGCACTTTCAGCAGCCCGACGAGCCTTCTTGAGCGCCCGGAGCAAGCAACCTACAACGCCTGCTCTCGGAAACAGTATACCAGAAAAATTGATCGCTTTCGAAAAACACACCAGAATATACGAAGTAGTGTGAAACTAGCGAGGTTTGAATCGTCTCTGTTCCTAAGCCCGCTCTCCTCCCTGCGTATTAATTGTGAACCTAAACTTAACTTTGCGAACGAAGCTGTGCAGACTCGACGGATCTTCATGCCCTACGGGGGAGCCCTCTGTGACTTCACGTTGGGGCTCCGGTGGAAAACAGAAGAAACTACTACTACTACTACTACTTCTACTACTATTACTATTTCGGTCACAAGTATTTCGGTCACTACTATTTCGGTCAGTACTATTTCGGTCACTACTATTTCGGTCACTACTATTTCGGTCACTACTATTTCGGTCACTACTATTTCGGTCACTACTATTTCGGTCACTACCATTTCGGTCACTACTATTTCGGTCACTACTATTTCGGTCACTAAAGTTTTAGCAAGTAATGTTTCGGTCAGTAATATATAGCCACTGATAATATTGTCGTTAGTAAATTAGACAATCTTTTGGCCACTAATGTTTCATTCACAAAAAATTCGATCACTAGTAATTCGGTCATTAATATTTCGATTTCTAATACTCCGGTCACTTCTATTTCGCTCTCCAATGTTACTGAACAATGCAATGTCTAAAGTTTACTGGGACTCGTGCGATTCGATCAATCCTTGTTTAATGAATGTTTAGAGGATACATTTGCTATCAATAAAACTGCTAACCATTTCATGCAACATCCGTGTATCATACGCATGGGTTAACCTGCCGAAACTGTCATGAATTACGAAAATTAATGTTCACAGCAGTGAACGTTTATGCAGATTATCACTCGTTTTTATATAAAGTACAGTTTTTTTTATAAGTACGTTCCTGGTTTTAAATGTTAATAACACTCGTTTAACAAATCGTTCGAAATTTTAGTTGAGAGCGATGGAAAGCTTATATTCAAGATATGTATTTCGTATCATACATACTAAACAATGCAACAAATTTAACGGCGAATCTGTTGATGTTGAAGAGCGAAACCAAAAGATGTCACGTTTCATGGTTGTTGGCTCAACTCATATTTTTGATTTTGAGCTTACGTTTGGTGTAGAAGGACTTTGTGTACGATTTATGTAATGCATTTTAGTGACCTTCAAGCCAAGGAACCTATTTTTGAAAAACCCTGTACTTACTACGTTGAGAAAACGCACAAATATTTTCTCTCAGATAGCTTGTACGCAATCCTATGGTGGATCCTTCTGAGATCCTGTTGAAATCTATTAGGTTAATTATGGGATCTTTTAGGTCAAGCTCATGAGACCGCTAAACATCCTATTGAATGCCCTGCATTCAGAACACACACCTCGCAGGACTATATAAAGACCTCAATAGACTGCTGTGCATACCTCAATAGACTGCTGTTTATTCCACTCCCATGTCACGGCTAACCGCTCAGATGCTATGATTATACATATGGACATATGGACATTACTAATTTCAAGAGTAATTTGTCTAGGTCACCTTCGACGAAATAGAGCAAATGGATAGATGCAATTACATGGACATTCTCTTAGTTCCGAGCTGTCCACGACTAAGGATGATGCCTTCCCAGCAATAAGACATCGAAGTTTCGATCATAGATTGATATTCAAGTCACAAAGTAGGAGTTAACTGTTTGAGATATTTCTAGATAAGGTATACTTCACAATAACTTTGATATTATTTTGTTGTGAACTGTTAGAAGATAGTGTCATGACTGTACACATACACCTTATCGTATAGGATGCTACGTAGAGCTACTGCACCGTGTACACATACGCCTTATCGTATAGGATGCTACGTAGAGCTAATGCACTGCTGGCCGCATGACGGCATCAAGGTCTGTTGATGAGGTTGCTGACCGCATGATGGCATCAAGGTCTGCCGATAAGGTTGCTGACCGCATGATGGCATCAAGGTCTGTTGATAAGGTTGCTGACCGCATGATGGCATCAAGGTCTGTCGATAAGGTTGCTGACCACATCATGGCATCAAGGTCTGTCGATAAGGTTGCTGACAACGAATTCTCTTCCATTGATGCCGTAAAACGAGTCCAAACAACTTTAATTGATTGAATTATTGATCAGAAAATGTCATGGAGACAAAATTTTGTGAAACTACTCTGAAATCTAAAGTATTAAACACGACATGGCAACCGACAAGGCTTTCCTGGTGGTCGCACGAGTTGCCACGTCATCAAAGATGATAGTTTTTAGATATCTAATAATAGTTTGATCGCAAATATGTCGTCCCATTAACATCTACTGAACAATATTCCAAACAACTGAAGATATTCCATCGATAGCAAATTCGCTTTCGCCCAACAGCTCGACATTGCACGGTTACCATCTTTCGGTCAACTGCGCAAATACTCTATTGCGATCCATAAATAAGAATCAAGCTCTACTAAAAACTTATTGGGTCGATTTCATCAAGGGACTCTGATGATGAATTTATCAGACTTTATCTGTAGATGAAGATAATCCAAGCGAGGTGAGAAGTCTAGGTAAGAATAAAGGACTTCATACATTCGTATCACATCTTCTCGTGATGGTGTGATAGAACGCAAGGTGGAAATGCCGACGTGAGGCCGTATCGCCTACGAAGGGGGGCGAGGGAGGGGGGGGGTGTAACACATTCAGGGTGATGGTATCCATAAACATATGTCGAAGTAAGGCCGCATCCCCTCCGATGGGGAGGGGTTTAACACATTCAAGGTGATGGTATCCATAAACATACGTCGAAGTAAGGCCGCATCCCCTTCGAAAGGGAGGGTGAACCCATTTAGGGTGATGGTATTCAGAAACATATGTCGACGCAAAACCGTATCCACTACGAAAGGGGGGGGGGGTGAACACGTTCAAGGTGATGGTATCCATAAATATATGTCGACGCAAGGCCCCATCCCCTACGTAAGGGTGGGGGCGAGCACATTCTGGGTGATGGTATCCATGAACATATGTCAAACTAAGGCTGCATCCACCACGAAGACGGGGTGAATTCACACAGGGTGATGGTATCCATAAACATTGCCGACCTAAGGCCGCACTCACACCGGGTGATGGTATACATAGACATATGTACTCAAAGGCCGTCCCTCCCTCACATAGGAGGTGCACTTCTAAAGGGTGATGGTAAACATCAGAGGGTGTACAGTAGACGTATACAGAAGATGGTATACATGGTACAATGGTATACATTAGCGGAAAGCAGTATCCCCCATTAATGGACGGGAGCTCACTCAGGGAAATGGGAGAGTGGCGAATAGACTCAAAACGGATTCAACAACTTGAGATGTGCGAAAAACGGGAGCTGCGTTAAAAGGAGTAAGCGGTAGGGAGTAATCGGTCAGATATAAGTAGTCAGGAGTAGGCAGTGAGGAGGAAGCGGTTAAGGGTAATATGTTAGGAGTAAACGGTAAGGAGTAAACGGTAAGGAGTAAACGGTAAGGAGTAAGCGGTAAGGAGTAAGCGGTCAGGAGTAAGCGCTAACAAGTAAGCGGCTACGAGTAAGCGGTAAGGAGTAAGCGGTTAAGAGTAAGCACTAAATAGTAAGCAGTAAAGAGTTAGCGGTAAGGAGTAAGCGCTAAAGAGTAAGCGGTATGTAGTAAGCGGTAAGGAGTAAGCGGTAGGGAGTAAGCGGTAAAGAGTGAGCAGTAAGAGAAAGCAGTAAAGAGTAAGCGGTAAAGCGTAAGCGGTAAAGGGTAAACGGTAAGGAATAAGCAGTGAGGAGTGAGCGGCAATCAGTGTTGATTCAGATATGTGTATTGTCGTCGAGATGTTCATTATTCCAGCCTATTTTAGCATAGTCGTGTGCATACCAAGTGCAAAAACTTTTAGCAGATCGTGAAAGATGATTTCGGTAAACCTAAGTACTTCCTTTGCACAGCACAAACCACATGCTTTACCCATTACTCCAACCGTGACAAGCTTAATTAAATCCATCACCCCCAACATTCCGATAAATCCGTTATTCCCCTGAGCTTTTCATCACTTTACCAAACCCTCTTCTTCCCACACTTATGTTGTTGTTGTTGCTCAACCTTAACTCTCCCTGCGATGGAGGAGCCACGGCCAGCGCACAGCCCTAGACCCGGGAACTCACCATCTTGGGGTGGATGGATGATTATTCATTTTATAGATGATTAACATTTTATTTTAGTATTTTAGTATTTCTTCTTGCTTGGGCTCTATTATTTTTCGCTGCCCTGTTTTCATGGTGATAAATTTTGAATTGGTTATTATTATTATATGTATCGAGGTTGGTTGAGACAAGGTGACCCAGGGAGGGGAGGTTTTTGTGGGACCTGCGGAACTCGGGGACTCGGGGTTTCGAGAACCCGGGGGAATTAGGAGGCCAGGTGGATTTGGGGTGATCCACTTGGACCTTTCTGGGGCCCTTTGGGACACCCTTGAGGCCCTTTAGGACCCTTTTGAGAAACTGTGGGACCCTTTTGAGGCCCCTCTGAATCCTGGAACCTCTGCTCCCCCCTCCCAGCGCTGCAAAACCCATACACAGAAAAAAGTTTATGTGAGATACTTGAGTAGAACCATTAACCATTACAGTCCGCGGATTGCTGGCGCAGAGGGCGAGGGTCGCGTCGAGGCTGGTCGAGGTGCATCGAGATCAGTCGAAACATGTTGCGGCGAGTCGAGTTGGTCGCGACGAGCCGAAACTGGCCGAAATAATTCGAGACAAGCCGAGATGAGCTGAGGCGAGGGGTCTCGGGGGACTCTGGGAGCTCGGGAAGACCCAAGGGGACATGGGTTACCCTACGGGATTCATCGGGCTCTTTTGCGACCCGAGGGGCCAATGCTTCCCCCCCTGCTCTATCCCTTTAAACAATCAGTGCGAAATCAATTATCTGAGCAGTTTTTGCCCATGACGAACCTGCTCTTACTTTCTTTTTCACGATCCACAATATTATAATGCAGGAGTATTTGTGCGAGAGTTCGTGTCTGTGATTTTGTGAATGTTTTTTTTTTCAGTCTGTGCTCGCTCGCGCGTGCACGGACCATATGCAGTTTCTGGGGTTGACCTGGATTGCGCAGCTATAAAACCTTGTGACGCGTTGCGGTTGGAGTCTATCTAATCCGTGAAGCCTTAGACCTTGTACCAATTTCGACGATGCTGTCTGTGCGCACTGTCGCGCGTGCATTTATTCTTTGAGTTCTGAGTGGTTGGAGGCGGGGATTCGTTTTGTCTGAGTCTTTATCTTGCCTGAATGAATGAATTGTACTAAAAATCAAATAGACCGCGTAGCTGTAAACATTGTCTTGCGTTGCTGTCGGAGCTGACTTTGTCCGTGTAGCAATGAACCTTGTACCAATTTCGACGATACCATCTGTGCGCACTGGCGTGTGGCCATATTAATCATGAGGTTCTGAGGGGTTTGAGGCGAGGATTCATTTCGTTTTATCAAAGTCCTTATCTTACCTGAGTAAATATATTGTACCAATACAATTGGATCGCGTAGCTGTAAATATTGTGTTGCGTTGCTGTCGGAGCTGGCTTTGTCCGAGTAGCGGTGAACCTTGTACCAATTTCGACGGTACTATCTGTGCGCACTGGCGTATAAACATATAACTCATGAGGTTCTGAGGAGTTGGAGGCGAGGATTAGTTTCGTTTCATCTGAGTCTTTATTTTACCTAAATAAATAAATTGTATTTATACAACTAAACCGCGTAGCTGTAAATATTGTGTTGCGTTGCTGTCGGAGCTGAATTTGCCCGTGTAGCCACTGACCTTGTACTAATCTCGACGATGCTACCTGTACGCACTATGGTGCGTACATATCACTCTTTAAGTTCTAAAGGATTGGAAGCGGAGGTCTGTTTCAAGTGCGCGTTTTTTCTTTTGCGCACCAGCGTGCGTCTGACGTTGCTAAAATTCTCACTTATTTTCTAACGTTAAAAGCGATGTTTTGTTTTTTCCTCGCACACTTAGGCGTGTGAGCCTACTGGAATCAATGATCATCGAGCCCTGCGGGGGAGCCTATTATGACTCACGTTGAGGCTCTGGGGGAAATGAGGCCCAAATCAAATCAAACTCACCGACGTGTGCGTGTTGGGAGTGCTACAGCAGGTGAGAGGCCCTATATTAGGCTGCACCCCTGAAGTTGCTGATGCTGTCTAGCACCGCAAGCAGAGATCGAAAGAGACATTTCCCAGTCTATGCTGGTATGGATGTAATGCCGTGTAGTGCCCGCACTGCAGCCTCAACAGGTGGACCCTGTCACCATTGGGCAACCCCAACTCTTCCACGTCCACCCCTGTAGGTTCAGGAATAGTCGCGTAAAAAAAACGAAGTACGTTACCGGTGTGTTATGTAGGGGTCGGCTGGTTGGACAAGGGTTCAGCAAGTTGTGGCAGGGATGTGCCGGGTCTGAAATCTGTTTGACAAATTTGTTCCCTCTCATATCAGACGATGTTTGAGAGAGAGGACTTTGGTTTCTTCACGCAAGTGCGGAATGAGCGTGGCCTGCGTACAGCCCGTTGCGATGCGCAAGACCGTGTTCTGTATCCTTTGCAGGGAGTTATTGTGTGTAAGTGCAAGATCAGAGGACCAAGCGGTGTTTGCGTAGAAGATTACGGGTCTGATGAATTGTTTGTATAGAGTTGTAATTGATTCCTTGGAGTGACTGTAAGAGGTTGTAGTGAGTAACTATGACAGGTTCAGTCTGGGTCTGGCTTTGGGCCGATGTTGAGTTTGTGAGGCTTAAATGTCATCCCCGTGTCGTTTCATAAGTTACTCCAAGGATAGTTGTATTGGGACTGTGGGGTATGGGGATGTTGTTGCCGTGGCATGGGGGTGGATGCAGTGTTCACTGTTTTCCGGTGTTACTTGCTTGCGGACACCTTCATTCTGTTGTCCAGCAGCCAGACTTCCAGAGAGTTCAGGTACTGCTCGAGTTGTGCAGCTGCAGTCTCGTGTATGTGGTGTTGTGTGATTAGTGTGAGATCGTCCGCGTATGAGCTGATGTGGGTGCTGGGTTCTGTTGGAATGGGCAGGTCGTGTATGAAGACATTGAAAAGGGAGGGGAAAAGCACAGAGCCCTGTGGGGTACCATTGGGGACGTGGCGTATTTGAGATAGCTTGTTATCGTAGACTGTGTGTGCATGTCCGCCGGATGGAAAACTGGCAGGCCACTTCTTGATGTTTGGATGGATGCGTGTGTTGAGTATTTTGTTTATGAGGACGTGCCTTGGAACTGCTTCGAAGGCCTTATCAATAGCGCATACCAGGGTTCGTTTGGTTGTCTTCTTTTCGTTCAAGCCTTCATGGATGGTCTGGGAAGGTTGGTGAATAGTGTGGTTGTGGAGTGTTGGGCCCGGAAACCTAACTTACGTTATACCTACCACCGTCAATGTCACTGCAAACAGCATACCTGCCACCTTCAATGTCACTGCAAACACCAACCCTACGCTTCACACATCAATGCCACCAAACACCAAAGTTAACCATTTGCAGCACAAACCTACCCTTCAACTATTGCTCGTGCCACTGTGCACCAAACAAAGCCCCATCCACTGTACCACTCTGCTCCACTGGACGTTCGTGCCACTGCACTTCGAACTGAACATCCTTCAACCCAACTCTTCGTTCCATCCCTCTCATATGCAGTGGCACAGCAGACGGAACCCCCAACATCAAATCCCAACGCTCCAACTTTCGATCAACTTATAACACTACAAGCAAACCCTCTGCACTACATAACCCCCATACCTTACCCAACCGTGACTCACTCCCCCAAACACCTTACCCCACCCTACACCCTCACACCCATGTTACGATGAAGCGATCACTCACATACCGTTCAACATCGAACACGGACCATATTATGAGTCATTCTTTCTTCAATCATAGGAAACAGCTCCTAACAATGCTGAATATTGACAATATTATATTGACCTTTCTTAATACCCTATACGTTCACATCCTTATCACCATCTTGCACCGTAACACAGTCAATCTCTATCACCCTAAGACAGAGCACCAATACCCCAAACAGCTATCACTTCAGTTCAGACCGACCATCATTCCAGACAGTTTTTTCCCTCGTCTCCTACTTAAAGATCCTATGCCAGCATCACTGCTCTCCCTTCCACAGTTCCCGTAACCTTGTATAGCAATTTCATACATCATCCAAACACGTGTGACACGGGGAATCACGCAACTGCAACAATGCCTCCGAAACTCCCGGGTCCACTGAATAAGTATGGGGTGAGCACATTAACAGTCACTACCACGCTATCAGGCAGGCGTATGTTCAAAATGCAGAGATGGCAAACAGCTTCAGGGTCTCACCTGAACAGACACGCACGAACACAGACAAAACAAATACCCACCGCATGATCATGAAAAAATCAATATGGTCTTAAGTAATCTAAAACTGCAACTAAAAGAAACCCCCCAACAATGGCCACTGCCTTTTTGATTCAGTAATAAAATCTTGGAAGGGACAAATAGATAACAGGTCAAATCTACACATGGTCATGCATGCTGATTGGCGACGCTGAAAGGGCGCTCTAGGAAAACAACTACATAGCTTTATTGGCGTTGAATAGTGATAATGGTATTATGGCATATATGGACAAATATTTTACTCATAAAAACTATGATCGCGACCTTGGCGACCTTTATACAGTGCTGAGTAAAGCTCCTAGTCTTGAAATCAATATTGTTGAAGAGCACAGCTCCGGCAACGTAAGAAAACATCCATCAATTAGAACAACACACAAATCGCAATGGAGCAAGGCACGCAATATTTTCACATTAAGAATGGTCCTTGCAGTGCACGAGTACCACGGAAATATTTCCCTTAAACGCAACGAATGAGCGGAGGACAAGATCACTCGAACTTCCGCACCAATAATATCACAGGTTTACATGATGCACCAGGTACCTGCATCTACACAGGACGCATTCGACAACGGCCTCAGGAGTCAAAAAAGCACTGCAAGAGCATGGGGAGTCACTAACCGCCACACCATCCACGTAAATAACATCAGGCCAATGTGACTAGACGTCACACGAGCCCCCTATAAGCCGGACAACACACGTAGTCCTCAGTTAAACGACAAGAACCATATACACGATAAAACACTTAAATGCGAGTGTTTTTTTATCTGAGATTGATCAGATATTGTGCTTGTTAACAAAGGAAGATGTCGATATACTTTGCGTTACTGAGACATGGTTGGTACCTAGAATGGATATCAACTTAACTTTATTCAGATCGATGGATACAGAGTGTTCATAAAAAGAGAAGTAGCTGATTCTTCTGTTTCCACCGGAGCCTCAACGAGAAGTCAACGCACGCTCCATCGTAGAGCACAAGGTGTTCAGAGAAGACCAAGGACAAAGAGGAGGCGGAACACAATTTTCGTAAAGGATAAGTACGAGCCTATACGAATGAATATGTTTAAAGATGGAGACGAAGTCGACGATGTTTTGGATAACCTTCAATGTCAGAAAATCAAATCCATTATTGTCGGAGCTATTTGCAGACCACCCAATGCCAGTGAACAATCTTTCAGACACTTAAAATCAATAATCCAAACGTCAGCTGATCTGAAAAAAAATATCTAAGTCACATGAAATTTCAATGCCAACCAATTAAAACCCAAAATATTAGGCCCAATAATCAGAAAAGTAAAACTTTGCAACTCGTTGATACACTAACCAGAATCACAAGAGACGGTAGTTGCTCGCTACTAGATTTAAGAATTGTGAACAATCGATCATCTGTTTTAAGCACAAGTGTCCGTCCCTCAGTGGCAAACCACGAAGAAGTGAGTTGAGTGTTCAAGGGAAAGCACAAAAAAACATAGTGTTGACATTCAGAACTAAGGAAGGTTGTTCGAAACTTTCACTGAAACTAGAGCTATGTAACAGAGCTCTACTTCATTTTGACAGCATGTGTAAGACAGCCGATGTACATGTTCAATCCGGTGTATTCTGGAAATGGTTATTAGAAACTCCAGACACAATGGCACCAATAGTTTCAAAGAAATTAACACGCCCTCCAATCAGATGGATAACTCCTAAGCTCAAAAAGAAATGATCAAACTACAAAATCTACAAGCACCACGAAGTGGCAAATAATATAAATTTTACGAATAGTATGAATTTAGCTGATCAATTGCAAGAAACGTGCCGATCATCACGGGATGAGGTTTGATCGCAGCAAGAAACGTGCCGATCATCACGGGATGAGGTTTGATCGCAGCAAGAAACGTGCCGATCATCACGGGATGAGGTTTGATCGCAGCAGGAAACGTGCCGATCATCACGGGATGAGGTTTGATCGCAGCAAGAAACGTGCCGATCATCACGGGATGAGGTTTGATCGCAGC
>SDVV010014808.1:0-13833 GCA_016164225.1 Gammarus roeselii
CCTGTTGTCACGTAATGATACACTCACCCCATGGCTGACGTTGGCCACCAGATGACCTGTTGTCACGTAATGATACACTCACCCCATGGCTGACGTTGGCCACCAGATGACCTGTTGTCACGTAATGATACACTCACCCCATGGCAGACGTTGGCCACCAGATGACCTGTTGTCACGTAATGATACACTCACCCCATGGCTGACGTTGGCCACCAGATGACCTGTTGTCCCATCGTAAAGTTCCATGATGAAGGTCTGAGGCAGACCGCCGTCAAACCCCGCGGTGCAGTGGATGCTGACACTAGTGGCTGAGAGGTTAAACTGTGAGCAGTTGCTTACTGAGTCCGGCCGACCTGCAAGATAAAATGTGTTGAAATACACTTGCTTATTTTGCACGACCACATATAGGATTTGACGGAACTATTTAATTAAAGAAGACACCCTTTTTTTCTCACCATATTCGTAAACGGGGGTGATATGCTGGATGCCCACGAATGATCATTGTCCTATCATCTACACGGCAATGGAATTCATTCGTTTTTTGTGGGTAAGTTCGATTAACTCACACTTCGAAAATAAATGTATTTCAAATGCTGCTCAGATAAACTGAGATTAGTTGCATGAAAATTCCAATTTTGAATCCTCGCTAACGTTTCATCTTTCATGATTTGATATTTAGATATCTGACCCCTTATTTCCTGGAAGCACATGATGAGAACGGATATTAAATTCCCACAGTCGACCAACGGGAACCAATTGGTGCAATTTTGCCAGCTTCTTTGCATGCAATTCATGGTTAGCCCGTAACAAATTATCTACGCAACAGTAAATCCACTCTTCCAAGTAACGAAACAGCCGAAATGACTAAAATACTTGGACCATGAAGGCGCAAACCAAAAGATAAGGATAAGAAAAGGAATCTGGATCCGACCGTTTCCAATGCGTGAGAATAAAATGTTCACTCATTGAACGCGAAAAAATCTTCACTCATAAGCTGTACTTTGCAAATGTGTAAATTTTTGCTTTATCAAATTACATCATACTTCCTAATATCTATTGTGTTATAGAACTTTCATTGTTTACCTTGTCAATGCTGGAAACCTCAAGCAGGACGCAAAAGTTCGTCGAATGTACACAGTTACCTACAACGACAATTCTGTGATGGGATTTCCGCACAGTACAGTGACAGACCGCAATCCAGCTAGTTGTGGGAGGTATTGCGATAGCTAAGTATTTTTGTCTAATGAAGACTACCTCTTTCAACTTTATAAGTGGCCAAATGCAATGTAATTAACACAAAATAGCGTAGAAACAGAGGACGGTCGCATCGTAGCTTATTAGTGCCTGAAGCTATTCAAAATTAACACAGTTCTGATCAAATTCTCACGAATGAAAAAATTGAAAGTTTAAATACGTGTTATGAAATGTATTTGTCCTAACGAATGTAAATAACATGTGGCAGATGAAGTAATTACATGCATATTCCGATGATGAAAAAAATCAGAAGTTGAATAAGAAGATTTAATTTGTATGTATATTGCTTATCGGAATTGCATATCTTTTGACTTTATAATCAGTCCGACACGAAAAAATAAATAACACGTATCTATAAATCCATTCATTATTCTTATTCATGTAATATTGAAAGAAAAAGCCAGCATTTGGAGCACTGTTTTACCCTCCGGTAGACCCACCCTCCAGTCGACCCATCTTTTTGTATCTCAAATCGTTGCATTAATCGTCAAAACTCTCAGCTACACTTTAATTTCAGATGGATAATTATACAACTGTGTCGGTAATAATTGCATCGACGATAGGAACGGTTGTCACTGAAGCCAGATTAATACTTTTGTGGTTTTGAAAATGAATGCCCAGATAATCGAGGGTTTCAGGTGCCAGGGTTCAACACATTTACTGGGCAAATACTATTTTGATGCCAATATCATTTGCGCTGACGGTCCACGAGCTTCCCTAACATTTATTTCAGGCCACGCAATTGAGTGTCGATTACATTTGTTCATAACAATAACGCAGAGGAATAATGTTTCAATGTTGTAACCCATGTTCTCCGTTTAAAGTTCTGCATCCAGTCATGTGACTTTTATGACATAACCATGAAAAGGCCCTCACTCCTTCAGCGGTTAATAACTTTCGGTATATTGAGCTCTAAAGAATCAACCACCTGCTGCACGCGTCATGACAGAAATGCCCGCTTGAGCTGAACACCGTGGAACAAAGTATTTATTTCCAAAGTCGATATAATAATGATGTCCAATCTGTATTTCCTGTTACAACGTCACACTCATTCTGAACAAATGGTAAAGTGACATTCGAATTAAGTGAAATAACGGCCAGAGAAGAATTGGATGTTCAGTTAAGCATTTGCAACTAAACTGAGGATATATATATTTTGTCGATCGTTGCATTGAACGTCACTTCCGGACAGTTCCGGACAAGGACCAGAACGACAGCACCTTTCAATTAATATTATTTATTGGCATATGAGAGAAGATTTCAAAACATTATACAATGTTATGCATAATGCATGCTACATCATGAGTCTCAACGGTAGATTTGAAGAAGAAAAAACGCCCAGGGCAGCCCTGAACGATGATGTTGTTAGAGGAGACGCGCCGCGTTTTATAATGAATGACGTAGGAAGAGATGTGTCGCTTTTCCTGGGATACTCACAAATTACAAATAATATGAAGCATACATCTGAATCAAATAACATTGTAATATTATGACATGATTAACCAGCGAGGAAGTTAAATACGACCGTCCAGCAATATTACCTCGTCGGCAATGCTAGTCGAAGCAGGATTGAATGAAAGGGAAGGACATTTTAACCACCTTTCAACATTCAGTCAAGGAATATGGAAGGAGGAGTATAGTTTATGCTAACAGCATTTGAATATTGCGATTTGATTGTTTCAATCCGTACAACTGACCAGCAGGAAATACATGAAAAACACACGGCCTCTTCTGCTTGCCGACGGCGTTAGTGCCCCAACACAGCAGCGTGCCGTAATCCAGCTCGGTCATGGGGGTGTAGCTCACGGTGGAATGGCCTCCTGCCACGCTCACATGGTCCTGTAGGGGGAAGCAAACGAATCTAAGAAGAGGAAGTAGTTTGAGTGGAGTGATACTCGGGACCTCGAAACAATCCGGTAATATATCCAATGAATCAAGATGAAAATAAAATCGTAAAATATGTATCGAAGAGGAAGAAATAAAACTAATTAAATTGAAACACATGGACGAGTCATATTGTCACAAGCTAGCACATAATTTTCATAGGTAGGCTGAAATGAATGATAGACTCATCGTAGGAAAAATAAATATTTGCATTGTCTTCGGTGTTGCAACTTAAAAATAAATCACATGCAATGAATTATTGTTCAAATATTGTTCGTTTGCATGGATAAATATGTTTTACAAGGGAACAAGGATGTCGCGAACTTGGGAAAGTTATACTGCTGAAAAATTATAAGGTTGTTCTCAACTGTATACACTTAAGCAACCGTATACGTTTGTGAGTCGCTATTGCCAAAAATGAAATGATGTTTGAACAGTCCACAGCCCTCGCTTACGGAACTGTAAACGAGCTAAAATAATTTTTAATTTAGCAACCTCTTCATACGTCATTTTAGTGCCCCCTTCCGTGGTATCACGATAACTGCTTGCATCCCACATCATTGAGGGAAACACACTTCATGAAGTCTGACCTGTGGTATTTTAACGCTCTCGCCGCTGTTATTGAAGGTCCAGGTGAAGGTGTGAGGCAATGGATGCGCTTCCAGATAACACGGAATGTTGACCTGCTCGTGGCGAGCCGCCCCGTGATACATGGGTTGGTCGCTCTGGCACACAGGAGTGTCTGGTAGAGAGGAAGCAGTGTTGCAACTTAGTCAGTGTTGTTCATAAGATACTAAATATAAACGAAAGTGTACACAGCTGGACTATTTACATACTTTTGAATTTTGAAAAATGCAATTTCTTAAAGACCGTTTGGAAACGGTTCGAAAATTCCAAATCCCTAATGGTAAGGAAACGAATGGAATCATTACTATCAAATAAATCCAATACATTTCAGTACAAGAGAGGTACACTCATTTTGAGTGCGAATTGTAGCTAAGTGATGTACCATCAATAGCCACCACGCTCATTTGAGTGTGTAGTGAAGTTAAGTGATTTACCATCAATAGCCACCACGGTCATTTGAGTGTGTATTGAGGCTAAGGGATTTATTTTCAATAGCTACCACGCTCATTTGAGTGTTTATTGAAGCTAAGTTATCTGCCATAATTAGCCACCACGTTCATTTAAATGTGCATTGAAGCTAAGTGATATTATATCAATAGCTACCACGCTCATTTGAATGTGAAGTGATGCTCAGTGATTTACCATCAATAGTCACCACGCTCATTTGAATGTGTATTTAAGCTAAGTGATTTAATATCGATTGCCACCACTCCATTTAAGGAGTGACAAAAGTTCGGTCACCACTTATTTATATACTTATGTTTTTTTTTCCGATGACAATTCTCCGCATCGAAAGAAATAGGGCGTAAAAATGCAGAAAGAACATGATATCACGGCAGCTGGAAGGAAGAATTCTTCAGTTATTTGAAAAGGAAAATCTTTAAATCCTCCCCGAGGCGTATTTGTGAGGGATACTATTTTGTGGCACGCCATGGAGAAGGTAAACCATATATAAAAAATTTATCCACTATTTGTGTGAGCTGTATTCGAGTAGTCGATGAACCGTGAAGGGTAGGGGTAACCAACAAAATTGTCGGCTAATATATTACAGTCAGTGATAGTGTTTACTTATACGCAGTGCCGGTCAATTTCTGAAAGTATCATCATATAGTCACACTGGATAATGGTTTCCCAACTTTGTTATACTGGTTATTAGGCGAGGGCAATGTTTCTGTCCCCATTTATGATAGCTTCTCAGACGCGATGATAAGACTGATTACAAACATGTCAAGACCGTCACAAAGACTTACATTTAACGCTAAGTGTGACGGTGTTGGATACTCCGTCCCCCTCAATGTTGGAGGCGGTGCAGGTGTAGTCTCCTGACGCTGACCGGTCCACACCCTGCACCACCAGGCTCTGGTTGCTCAGGATGACACCAGCTGACACGTTGTGCTGAAGGGGTCGACCCTTTGGGAGCAATCGGAAATGACTCAGTCTGAAACTTTACAAGACGAGAAAATCGGGCGGGGGCCTTGTAAAATAATCCTGGGAACAAATAGTTTACAGTCTTCCATTTGCAAAGATTGCTGTTCCACGGCCCTGATCACTACTGTAGAAGCCGAAGGTGTTGGGGTGCTTGAGATCAACTCGTTGCGTCGTAAACTAAAGACGCTGGCCCAATTCAGATTCTTTAGAGTCATGGTAATGGAGGGGTTTGAGGGAAAATATTTGAAAAACTTACTTAGACACTCACCAAAAATGTTATGATCAATTAGCACGGCCACTCATGAAAAGCCATCCAAGTTCATGTAAAGTCAGTAAAAACTCATAAATGATTATCACAACTGTATTTCCTACGAGTGCACATGCAGTGTGTAATTCAAGACGTAAACACCACACCTTTACACGAGTTTTCGTGTTGCTTTTGATACAAAGTACTTCACGACGTCGGGTCAAGTTTTAACGGTATTGACTCAGTGTAACTGTGATACTGCAAATAACTGATATAGGTTCTGAACCTAATGCCTTACGAGTTATGAGAAATCTGTACCTACCTTGTAAACAGATATGGGCAGTGCGTGACTCAAACAATATGTGAACCGATATGGTGAGAGGCACATAGCAACACTTTCTCACCTGATGTAACCACACAATTTTGTAGACCCCAGGACTGGAATCCACCGTACACTCGAAATACACATCGTCTCCTTCTTCAATTGCCGATAAATCCAGGGAACGGCCTGGCCGAAGGGTTGCCCTAGGGATATCTGGAGGAAAGAGGAGAAGTGTGTTCCAGACCACGTACGTAATACCAAAAACATCGGTATTGCGTACGTGGTCTGAACACACACTTCAAGAGTTTTGTTTATCATAGGAAGGGAAACATTAGCTACAATTGAATGTTTCTGCGAGACAACTTTTATTCTAACCCAGGACAAAAAAAATATGTAGACATCTTCAATAATAAGTGTATTTTTCGATTATATATTTCCCATGCCAAGTAAGTAATTCCATAACGAGTAAATGTGGGCCTTCCAAAAATATCCAATATACCACCAGCCAGCGGCAAACCATCCTCCTAGACCATCCATTCTGGTGAAAAACCCTTATTGGGGCCTCCGCACCATGTTTACTGAGTCTTCTGAGCTGGGAAAGTGATCAGCGTGTAAACATATCGAAGGTAGGGGTGATGAAAGAAGGAGGGGGGAACAAGTTTAGTTTTAGGAAGATTACAGCATAGTAGTGTCTTCAAAAAGAGTCAACACTCATTTCAGAGACAATGCATCCAAGAATAGTAAAGCATTCTGGAAATAGTGACACTGAAAGTGAACAAGTTTCATCTCATGCGTAAGCCTTATTTCATCCCTTTCGGTCGTTAGGAGTACAAATACAACTGAGCTTTTCAATATTTCCTAAATCAACTTCTGCAATTAATAACAAAGAAAAGAACATCATGGACATAAGGAAACTTGATAATAATTTTGAGACAGGATCGACTTAATTCAGATAATTAACAAACATTTAGGCAACACTGTGGTAAGTATGATAAGGACCAATATATTCTCGATTTGTGAGCCAGTAACCATCAAATGCAGTCGATAGGGAGCTATCGCATGAAATTTTGTGTAAGTAATTATGTACAACTCTTTGTTGATCCAGCGCGTTCCGTTTCAATTGTTGAAACCGCGAATCATTCAGCATTCTGTTTATTGTTTACCTCTAAATGATACAGGATGATGTTTTAGTGTACCAAAGTATCACTCATTTGATGGTTGGAACCTTTCAGTAGATAGAAAATACCATTTCGATGGATTGGAGTCGAATAGTAACCTACCGTTTCCAAGTGGAGGAGTGTTCATTGACTCTGATGCATTTCATGAAACACACCCTCTGTGAGGCTTGCCATGACGCACACTATGGTGCGCACTACGATGAACACTATGGTGCACACCATGATGCACACTTTGATGCGCACTATGATACACACTATGATGCACGGCATTATGCCCTCTATGATTCATCCTAGGAATCATAGAGGACATCACACTTTGAAGCAAGCTATGATGCACGCTATGATGCACAGTACGATGTCCTCTATGATGCACGCTATGGTGTACACTATTATGCACGGTATGATGCACGGTATGATGCACACTCTGATGCACTCTGTGTAGCACACTCTGATGGACAATATGAAAGGCGATATGTTGAATAATAAAATGCACGTCATTGTGCACGCAATGATGCACGCTATGCCACGCACTATGATGCACGCTATGGCACACGTTATGATGCACGCTATGCCACGCACTATGATGCACGCTATGACACACGTTATGATGCACGCTATGACACACATTATGATGCACGCTATGACACACATTATGATGCGCGCTAAAACACACATTGTGATGCACGCTATGCCACGCACTATGATGCACGCTATGACACACGTTATGATGCACGCTATGACACGCATTAAGATGCACGCTATGACACACATTATGATGTACGCTATGACACACATTATGATGCACACTATGACACACATTATGATGCACGCTATGACACACGTTATGATGCACGCTATGCCACGCACTATGATGCACGCTATGACACACGTTATGATGCGCGCTATGCCACGCACTATGATGCACGCTATGACACACATTATGATGCACGCTATGACACGCACTATGATGCACTTTATGACACACATTGTGATGCACGCTATGACACACATTATGATGCACGCTATGACACACATTATGATGCACGCTATGCCACGCACTATGATGCACGCTATGACACACATTACGATGCACGCTATGACACACATTATGATGCACGCTATGCCATGCACTATGATGCACGCTATGACACGCATTATGATGCACGCTATGACACACATTATGATGCACGCTATGACACACATTATGATGCACGCTATGACACTCACTATCATGCATGCTATGATACACACTATGATGATACACGCAATGATACACGACATAATGACATTCTTAATAATGCCCGACACTAAGCTAGTCATAATGCAAGTTGGAATGTTAACTAAAATGCACTTTATGATGCACGCTATGATGCGCATGATTCATGATAACAGCGTTCGATCGTGAAACGACTTTTCTGAAATTGTCGTCCGCGACTCATGGTCATGAAAAAACAGGTGACAAAAGAACTTCATGAGTAACATAGATGCACACTTAATAGCGCCATACCATATGAGTACCAAGCACTCTTCAGAGCACCGGAACTTCATAAAAAACGGCAACACCCATCTGGTCAGCAGAACTGAATATGTTACCGAAAACACCCTGAAGGACATCGGCTAAGTAACAGAAACTCCTTTTAGGTCGTCAGATCTTCATGTTTAAAAAAAATCCCATGCAATGCGACAACACCATAAAAGAACAATTGTTTTAAGTTTTAAATTGATACATTTTTAACCGAGCATCAATCACAACAGAGAGTAATAAAGTCGGAACTATTTTCCTCAATTGGAATTGATTGGGTAATACTTTACACAACTAACAACAATATATGTTGTAAACAAAATATCACACTGCGATACGGCGATCAGTTGATTTTAGGTAACGAACTGTAAAAAGTAAACCTCAATTTATCATGTCTTTAGGACATCCTATTTCAAGTTTAATTTTCAACACATTATAAAGTGACTCTACTAATCATCAGGCGAACTCATATGTCACAAAAACAGTTTTCCCTCGAATTATACTTTAACATCATGCGGGTGAGCTCATAATCGTTCCCACGTAAGTAGAAACTGTTGTTGAGAAACCCCGCACAGTACATTTTCATTCACAATAACACGGATTCGCAGATTTGAGTTTCTTTTTCTGTTAAAAAAATATATAAAATAAAAAGGTTGCGTTCTCTAAAATATCTGAAACGCTGACTGGACACACTTCTAAATATTACCTAACGCTTTCCCTACTCATCATTATACACGTTAGGGTGTCAGGGAATGCCTGTTCAAATGTATGTATACAAATTGGAAGGAAATGTTTTTTACTGAAGTTGAAGGGGCAATTTCAGGAATCGTACATAAAATAACGTCGCATGTGCAATACAACTAATGGGACAACTTGCGAGTGGAAACCGTTTTCGGCGGAAACTATCAAAAAATATAATTGAGTTGGCTACAGCTCCAATACCACTCCACGTTTTCACACCCGAATGATGAAGGTGATCTATACTCTCAAGTCAAACCAATACCCCTGGTCTTTCACGGAGATCTACTGGATTTAGGAGGGCTACAATACTCACAGTGAACCGCTAGCAGCCAGCTGTCCTCCTGAGGTACTGTTGGGGACACCTCCTGTGTGAGCTCTGCCCGACAGGACAAGGTCTTGCCTCCGTCCCCAACCCGCGGTGTCCATTGCAGCACGCTTGTGGTCACGTTGGTGCCATCGGATGCCTGTTGGGCAGAGCACAGGCGATCAGGCAGAGCAGAGGCTGTCAGGCAGGGTAGGTAATTTTCGAATACTTTATTTACTTGAAATTATATAATTTGAGATAGTGAGTTTATGTGTTCCAATAGTCAATTAAGTGTAATTTACGCATAATAATTTTCCATGTTCAATACAGTTCATTCTGTTATGGGAACCAAGACATCAAGCTTCGTCAAACTGCACCAATATTTGAATGTTTATAATAGTTTTGCTGAGTAGATCTTGGTAGATTCATTATTTGGGAAGATGAGAATAGACATAATAGCATAAACCAAATGGCATGATTCATTTCGCTCTTTTAGTAGCGTGGTGGACAATTCCATCTCTCAATAATTGCCCCCAATGCTCGCCTTGCTGGTGTAGGTGGAGAGCGGCTTGTCGTCGAGGTGCCACGTGAGGCGGGCGGGAGGCCTGGCGCCCGCCGTCTGACACGTCACCTCGAAGCCTTGGTCGGCGCTCATGGCGCGGTGAGTGGTGAGGATCTTCACCCACAGTGGAGGAACTGAGGGCATAAGAAATTTCGAAAAATGGATTTCCTCCAGCAAAATAAAATGATGAATATTTTTTCTCCAGGTCATATTTTTTCCAAACATGTTTCCAAATCAATCTACACGATCCACATTTTATAAATGTATGAACCAATCCAGTGTAGAACTGGCGGTGTGCGTAGCGGCTCTTTAAGTTTTTCGCGTCGGTCAAGCCACGATTCTTGTTTATCGTAAAATATCATCGTATATCTGCGATAACTGACGGATAAGTGGGAATCGACCATATAGCAAATACAGTAATTGGTGATTCCACCATCATTGACGATAGCCGCTGCTTAAAAATCGACGATAGACGACCATCGTATGAAATGTTACGTGTCTAAAGCGTGATTATACAAGTAACCTTTTCTAGGTTTGTTTGTGTTTTATTGTTCGAAACAAACGGTTATAAGTTAATCACTGTTCCCTATCAGTTTTGCGATTCAAGTGATACTTTTGTAAAATTCTCACGGTAATATTATTTTATTCGAGGATGTCAGTGACACGTGTTTTATTCTTCAATGTGTTTGGTCTGTTCATGGAGACGAATGAAATTGGCGGATTTTACTCCCGATGACGTTTTCGTGCATGTAGCTAATGTTGGAAATAACGTTTATCTATAACGTTGTGAAATCTGATTTAGTTCTGTGTTAAAAAACACGGGTTTGAACGCATTTAGAAATTCATTATGACTATCACGAGTTTACCTCTTTTTAGTGTTTCTATGTTACAACAGGCAGCAGCATTTCAATGACATCGTCATAGAGTATTTCTCATTTTACCTCATAGAACACCGCAGCTGGCAAATTTTTCTCAATCAGTGACCATTAAGCATTATTCTCAATCATCCAAATTTATTCAGAATCAACTAAATAATTTTCTGTGGATAGTTGATTTGTTATAATGAAAGCACGGAATACTAGAACGTAATATTTATTGTGCATGATATACGCTAAAGTTAGGATGCTGTAGAATTTACACATGAAAGCGTTTAGATCCGAAGCTGGTGCACTTGAATTTATTTACCACCGAAATTATCATAAGGAAATTCTAATACAACGGAAACTATTTACAATTGAAAGCTTAATGTGTGGATCGCTATTAGAGTTTTAAGTTCTGGAAAAGCACGGATCACTAGTCGCTGAATGATATTTTACCGTATTGGAGCGATGTACGTGAGTTCACGGATATCATTATGGTTCATAGCCGCCAAAGAGATTTTTTTTAAACAAATGATTTTAGTGTTTGTTTTGTAAACTAATCCCCCATGCGTCAATATTCCATGCCCTATACCAAGAATGTATACATAAAACGTGTATTTCTTCGCAAATTATGAATGACATTTTATATAAATATATGTACATTATAATTGTATTTATATTCAGAAGGTATTATATAATAGTATAGAATTAATGTAATTGTATTTGTTCATTTACGTATTTGAACGGAAGGGACTAATCGACCTTTTTGTCAGTGCGTATTACACGCACTAGTTGGTTGCTGCATAGTACACGCACTACGTTGGTTGCTGCATAGTACACGGACTGCGTTGGTTGCTGCATAGTATACGAACTGCGTTGGTTGCTGCATTGTACACGCACTACGTTGGTTGCTGCATAGTACACGAACTGCGTTGGTTGCTGCATAGTACACGGACTCCGTTGGTTCCTTCATAGTACACGAACTGCGTTGGTTGCTGCATATTTTGCGAACTGCGTTGCTTCCTGCATGATACACGCACTACGTTGGTTGCTGCATAGTACAAGAATTGTGTTGGTTGCTGCATATAACACAAACTGCGTTGGTTGCTGCATTGTACACGAACTCCGATGGTTGCTGCATAGTACACGAACTGCGTTGGTTGCTGCATAGTAAACAAACTGCGTTGACTGCTGCATAGTACACGAACTGCATTGGTTGCTGCATAGTACATGAACTGCGTTAGTTGCTGCATAGTACATGAACTGCGTTGGTTGCTGCATAGTACAAAAACTGCGTTGGTTGCTACGTAGTGCCGAACTGCGTTTGTTGCTGCATTGTACACGAACTGCGTTGGTTGCTGCATAGTAAATGAGATGTGTTGGTTGCTGCATAGTACACGAACTGCGTTGGTTGCTGCACAGTACAAGAACTGAGAGGGTTGCTGTATAGTACACGAACTGCGTTGGTTGCTGCATAGTAAACAAACTGCGTTGACTGCTGCATAGTACACCAACTGCATTGGTTGCTGCATAGTACATGAACTGCGTTGGTTGCTGCATAGTACATGAACTGCGTTGGTTGCTGCATAGTGCAAGAACCGCGTTGGTTGCTGCGTGGTACACGATTGCGTTGATTGCTGCATAGTACATGAACCTCGTTGGTTACTACATAGTACACGAACTGCGTCGTTGGTTGCTGCACAGTACACGAACTGCATTGGTTGCTGCACAGTACAAGAACTGCGATGGTTGCTGCATAGTACACGAGCTGCGTTGGTTGCTACTTAGTAAACATACTGCGTTGGCTGCTGCATAGTACACGAACTACGTTGGTTGCTTCATGGTACACGAACTGCGTTGGTTGCTGCATAATACACGAACTGCGTTGGTTTCGGCGTAGTGCGCGAACTGATGTTGGTTGCTGCATAGTACACGAACTGCGTTGGATGCATCTTTTCAACGTCCCTTTAACACACCTTACACGGAGTTGGGCACCTCCCTCCCCTGTGTCAGACTAACTCAGTCACCCTCCTGATTAGGGAGGAAGTCTGTATATCAATACATACATACGTACTCACAAAAAATGAACAACAATCAGATTAGAAATAGGCATTGACATATGGATTACATCACAACGGAAAATAAAGTGTTTATAAAATTCTATTAGCATCAAATTGAAGATTTTATTTGCGAGTAAAGAAGCAGGAATCTTCCATGCTGTCGCGATGTGGGATGTTGCTCAATAGATTGGGTTTATTCAGTGACTCACGTGTCATGTCAATAGAGACAGTTGTGCTGAGAGGCGCTGACAGGTAGTGCTGAGTGGCGCTGACAGGTAGTGCTGAGAGGCGCAGACAGGTTACTTACGTGTCATGTCAGTGGAGACAGTAGTGCTGAGAGGCGCTGACAGGTATTGCTGAGAGGCGCTGACAGGTTACTTAAGTGTCATGTCAATGGAGACAGTAGTGTTGAGAGGCGCTGACAGGTATTGCTGAGGGGCGCTGACAGGTTTTGCTGAGGGGCGCTGATCGGTTACTTACGTGTCATGTCAATGGAGACAGTAGTGCAGAGAGGCACTGACAGGTAGTGCAGAGAGGTGCTGACAGGTTCCTTTCGTGTCATGTCAATTAAGACAGTAGTGCTGAGAGGCGCTGACATGTAGTGCTGAGAGGCGCTGACAGGTTACTTACGTGTCATGTCAATGGAGCCAGTAGTGCTGAGAGGCGCTGACAGGTAGTGCTGAGAGGCGCTGACAGGTTTCGTACGTGTCATGTCAATGGAGACAGAAATGCTGAGAGGCGCAGACAGGTATTGCTGAGAGGCGCTGACAGGTTACTTACGTGTCATGTCAATGGAGACAGTAGTGCTGAGAGGCGCTGACAGGTAGTGCTGAGAGGCGCTGAC
>SDVV010014809.1:0-14702 GCA_016164225.1 Gammarus roeselii
AGAGTACAGCATGTTGCACGATGTAAAGTTAGAGTACAGCATGTTGCACGATGTAAAGTTAGAGTACAGCATGTTGCACGATGTAAAGTTAGAGTACAGCATGTTGCACGATGTAAAGTTAGAGTACAGCATGTTGCACGATGTAAAGTTAGAGTACAGCATGTTGCACGATGTAACGTCAGAGGTACAACTATTCATGGATTCATAATTAAACTGATGCAAATATTCGTATTTTTAAGCTTATTATTTCGCATGAACTATTTATTATTTATTATTTGCATTGAAATTAAAGTCAAATTTACAAATCCAAGCTGAGCAAATTCTAGTTGCAGACACAAAGTGATACAGACGGGAGAGATCTGTAAATGCAAAAGATAGTGTTAAAAGAGAAAGTACATAAATAGATAATACTCTGAAATATGAACAACGATTAAGTTAGACACTTTTCTTCACAATCAACTTAGATTACGTAGCAGCCCGCTCTTCATCACCACATTTGATCACCATGCAACATCAAGCTTCATCACAGGTATACTCACACCTCTAAGAGATGCCTAACACAGACACAACAGCAGGTTGTGCTCAGAGTTACAGCTGTAATGAAGTTGCGTGACCGAAGTCATGCATGAAGTTGCTTTTCATCAATTTGTATTATATATAAAACATGTCCATGAGTTGAAGAATTCAATTATACGATTGTTGACGGACGATAAAAATTTCATTTCGGTTTTGAGTTAGTACACTCATTCCCAATCAACAAACCCATTACTCATAAAGCTCATTCAACATACATAATACATTTATTAATATGTTGAATATTGTTAGAGAAAATCAGCAATATTTGTTAATTACACCAAGTACCATACACACCTGTTGGGCATACAAAGACGGAAACGTTAGTTATTGTAATCGCATCTGCAGATAAATGGGATGTTACTCCAAGGCTGCTTTGTGGCAATACTAGCACATTTCAACTCGGGGTTATAACTTTTTCGTTTCATGTACTGTGCTTCATGGAGGGCAATAATCGACAAAGCAAACAAATTACTGATGACCTAATTTCGGCTTGCAACTGTATACCCTCGTTGAAAGGTTTTCTCGAAGAATGAATTTTAGACTTAGACGATAGAAAGGCCCAATGACTCAGAAAAAAAATCAACATCTAAAGTGAGAAAAGAGTCGTTATCTACTAGTTTATACGTTAGCACTTGATCTAAACGCCCTGTATCGTCTACACCTCAGGAAGAGTCTTCATCTACTAATATAACGTTAGCAAGAGTCTTCACCTACTAGTAAAACGTTAGTCCTTGATCAAAACACGCTGTATCGTCTACACTTCCGGTAGAAATTATCGACCGAGATAATCAAGGAATCAAGTTCTAGTGACGGTGCCAGCTCCATTAATGATGTGTGTAAGGTTGTTAAGATTATAGACTCAAATGATGACTAACGCCGCATGTATGGCGGCTCGAGCAAACCGGCCAATGTCCCCGTATGAGAACCACAAATGGCATGTGAGCCCATCGATTGGTGATCAAAACTCCTGCGTTTAGATCTGCTTTATTATTTCCTACCCTGCGCTGGCAGTCCTTCATAGGCCTCTTTTGATAGATAATCAGTTGATTAGCATTTGTAGTTTGATCGCAACCTGACAGGAGACTAGCAATTAAAAAAATGTAAATCATCAATTTCTTCATGATTTTCTCCCCGCAAAGATACGCACTAAAATAGAGTTACAAAAACTTTAGTAATAGCTGACTAACTCTTGATCAGCATCTTTTCAATTTCTGTTTAATTATTAAATGAGCTTAATCCTGGAAAATTCATCACGTTGCTGTTCGAACTCCGATTCAAAATTTGAACAAATTGTGGTCAGGCATTGCTCCAATAAATTTCTTCGCCAATATCGTATTCAGAAATGAACATCCCAATATAAGCAGAACTTCAGTCTTCTGATGAGGAAATGAAATGTATAGATAGAGAGCGACTTGTGCAAAATCTATTTGTTTTATATCACAAGTAAACTACTACATAAGTAAAAATGCCGTAAATAATGTTCACTTTATAATTTTGGAATTTGAAAGAGCTTTATATTACTATTAAGTATTTATTTACGAACTAAACCAAATGAGAGAACGTTGACGTAGCTATTTATACTGAGTAGGACACTTAACCAATATGACAACATGTATCCCAAAAAGCTATTGATCATTCAATTCCCATTGATACATCTATCGTTCGATTAAAATATTAGAGGATTCTTTTAATATTCGATATTCGATTAAGCGGTGTATTGAGTCTATAGGCATCGATCGAACCAATAGCATAAACACATATAAACTTGCAGTTGAATCATTTATAACATGAAATGATGAATGACACTCGGTATCGTGAGATACAAAAACACCCTGATTATAGGCATGCTTAATGGTATGTTATGAAGGTGCCGGAGAAGCCACTAGTATCTAGGAGGCCCTTGCTATCGGCAGGAGCCTACACCGCTGACGCAAGAGCCAGAGGCGAGCCAGGAGCCATACAAACTCTAGCCCGCCATCATCTCCATGAACTCTGCAAGAAAAGAGACAGCACGGGTCTTGGTGTCTGATCAGAAGCTGATGCGGGTAGTGAACTTGGAGAAGGGTAGCAAAGAACGTAACCGGGGCAACTAAAGAGAGTTTGTAAAACAACAGGAGCTGGTAGTGCACTAGGAGAAGGGTAGCAAAGAACGTAACCGGGGCAACTAAAGCGAGTTCGTAAAACAACAAGAGCGGGTAGTGCACAAGGAGAAGGGTAGCAAAGAACGTAACCGGGGCAACCAAAGAGAAGAAATCTCACCGTTATGATAGCGGTTACGGGAAGTGCACTTTGAGAAAGGAATCAAGGAACGCAATCCGGGAGACTAGAGAGCACACGTCCCAGCGTCAAGTGCGCTTCATGAAAGGTAGCAAAGATTCGGAACTTGACCGGGGAAACTAGACAGCTCAGGTCTCAGCATCGAGTGTACTTCGAGTAACGTATCAAGGAACATAACCCGTACAGTTGAGAACACTGGGCTTAGTGTCTAGTGCTCTTCGAGTAAAAAAGGTAGAAAGGTACGTAGCAGGGAGAATTAGGGAGCACAGGACTCAGAAACTGAGCAGTTGTTGCGGGTAGTGATGTAGGAGAAGGATAACAAACAGCACATGTCTGTGTTCTCAATTCAAAGAAATACAAAGTGGAAATTGAAGAAAACTAAACAAGGCGGGACTCCATATTGATTTGCTGTTCAGGGAGTCCTCATTAGGCCAAGAACAAAACAATGCCTATTTCAAGGAGGAATTATTGTAATGTAAAGAATGTTGTGTGAATGAAGCAAGGTGTGCTGAATGAGCGTACGGCCTAAGGATTATATAACACTGGAACGAGGTTGTGGTATGGCGAGTGAAGACACAATCCTCGTCATCCACGTAAGAAGGGCAAAAGCGTCTTTCCGATGATATCCCCCTATGGGAACAAAAAAGATTCGAGGAGAATTGTGTGATCGTGAAGGGGTTTGGTGTCACGAACAAGGCATTGGGCGAGGTAGTCCTCCGCCTCCATTTTGTGGTGGGGTTACAAATCGTTATGTGATGATAGCAGGTGGCAGTAAATAGGTAATGATGGGAGGTGGCAGTAAATATGTAATGATGGAAGATGGCAGTGAATATTTACTCGCTTCAGGGAAGTATAGCAACGATTGTGGGTTGGGCTTCACAAATAAGCTAAACCAGAATTGGTTAAATGTGTGTGTACTACACATACCTAGGGACCTAAAATGTAAAAAATCATTCAACAGTTATGTTGAGATTTGTGTCAATACGGCAATATGAATATATTTCAAGCTAACTTCATTGTTGAGAAGTTTTGCTTGTAGCTTCCTTAAATAATGACAATTAGCGCCTAATTATGCGTTTAGTTCATTCAGTGATTTATCTTTACTAACAGGTGGATACGAAGTATAGTTCAGGTTTAATGAAAATGTATAACATCTTCTCCCTGAACTTGTAGTGTGGAACAAAAGGATGAAAAAGCCTGTAAATAATTTTTGTTCTCTAATTGTGTGTTATAATCCAAGACAATTATCGTGATATGTATTTCAGTAACAATTGACGTGATTTGTACTTCGGTAACAATTGACCTAGTAATAAACTGTGTATTTGTATGGGAATAATCCACGAATATGTTTCTTCTAATTCTACACAGTCATGGCATTCTACGGTCCGGAATATCTCGGGACTTGTTAATTCGACAGATCGTTATTTCTTAGACCTTTCCTCCAAGTATTTTTCCAAAACATTGATGTCAAGACGGCTAAATGTAATCCATTTCTGTTTGCTTTCATTGGTGAATGCGTCATGTTTCGGGGACTTCAGGACAACGTGAAACTTTAAAGTTCCTTGGGGATCTTTGAATTTCTCGAATAATCCTGTCATGCGGAAGGGGATACGAAGATTTCATATTATAGTGAATAAATTTCAAGTCATAAAGTGAATGAAAACTAACACAAAATAATTTGTAACAAAGAATGGAACTGCAAACAAAACTCTTGACTGTCAAGGAATTCTCGGAAGCAATGCATGTATTAAGAAAAATTGTTACTGGTTTAAATCATATTTTTGAATGGCTTGTTTAAATATGTTAAAATGATATCATAGTCAATGCGTTCACTTACTATAAAAATAAGTACAAGTTACCGAAAGGAATCAGGTCAACTTCTATTTCTAGTATGTAAAAAAATTAGGCCAAATGAGGCTCATAAAAATGAGGCTCATAGAAAATTAGGCCAAATAAGGCTAATGGAAATTAGGCTCAAAGAAAAGGAGATTTAAAGAAAATGCCTCCCACTGTCAACTTCCAGGAGTCGAGAGGTAAAGGACTCAGTAGAGGACTCTCTTACAATCGAGAGTTAAAAAGCACTCCTGCATTCGAGAGTTGAAAAGCTCTCATACAATGCCACCCATAGTCGAGAGTTAGTGAACTCTCCTACAGTCGAGAGTTAGTGAACTCTCCAACAGGCGAGAGTTAAAGAACTCTCTTGCTACTCCTGGAACCACAGATTTTATTCATAAACAAAGCTATTTTGGAACTCATGCAGTACAGCATTACTGTGCAAACCTGTAAATGATTTAATGGTTATTCAACCTGTGATCAATGTTCATTTGGAGATATTTGTAAAACTCAAAACTATTGTTTGCAGTGAAGGATTTTTTTTGCAGTGTTTTTCAGTGTAGGAGACTTTTTCAGTGTTTTTCGGTGTACGAGACTTTTCGGTGTTTTTCAGTGTAGGGGACATGTGATTTGTGCGTGTTACAATAAAAATGTATTCATGTTTTTTTTTTCGCACGGCTGTTATATCAATAACAGCTTAGAAATTATCACAAAAGTTCATATAATTTATTCGAATATAACATTATTCTATTTGGTGATGAAAAAAGTAGTAGAGGACTTCATCATTGAACATAATCATGTTCTTCATCGTTCACTGGATACAGTACATCATGAACAGGTTGTACCTACAAAAAACTCTTATGACACATTTACCTGACCTTTATACACAACGCACGCCGTTCAAACTCTTCCACACACACCAATCACATAGGTCACTATCACATAGGTCATTATCACATAGGTCATTATCACATAGGTCACTATCACAGAGGTCATTATCACATAGGTCACTATCACATAGTTCACTATCACATAGTTCACTATTTCACTTCCGCAGGCTAAGACGATCTAGGGAAAGAAGGTAATTATTTAGGCCTTCTAGATCTCTAAACAATGACGAGTATTAATGACATACAGCAGTATTAGTGGCCAAGTTTGTCAACGTAACATAGCAAACCATTGTTTTAAATACTAGCTAAGCACATGTTCCTAAGGAACATCGAAAACACCAAAGACACAATGTAACCAAGACGAGGATCTCTCCCCAGAATACATAATTTTACCATCTTCACCATGAGTGCAGAGTTTGGCTTCTTTGCCTTGAAGCATTCAGGTAGGAAATAGTCGTGGAATAACGCCTAAATACTTCAGATATCTCTTTAGTTAACCATGGTACGACCCTAGTAGGCGTCACTGAAGGGCTCTACTCTAGGGTGGTAAAAATGAACCTTCTCTGACTGAGATCAGAGTCAAAGGAACTTTAGTGTCTTTAGCTGTATGGCGAGGGCAACAACCCTTTGGCTGTATGGCGAGGGCAACAACCCTTTGGCTGTATGACGAGGGCAACAACCCTTTGGCTGTATGGCGAGGGCAACAACCCTTTGGCTTTATGGCGAGGGCAACAACCCTAAATTTCTTCTTCCAACATGACTCACGCTAGAGAATTGGCAGAAAGTGACGAACTGAAAATCATTGCAATATTTGTCCACCTTGAGATGGCGAGAGAGAAACAAACCTAAAGGAATATTTTTGCTAAATAACTTTCCGAAGAGGATCAAGTTAACCTGTAGCGCAGAATGGAGTCGAATTTGAAGACAGAAGTCATAAATGACTTTACAAAAAAACGCATCACTGCAAACATTACTGCACTTCCGCGAGGTTTGGGATTTCTTCTGATTCAATGTTACCTGTGGAACCAATCTGTTGCCAGTTGAACCAATCTGTTGCCAGTGGAGCCAATCTGTGGCCAGGGGAACCAGAAAAAGATGGTACGACGAACACACCGCACAAATCTGGTAGAAGCGCAATTAGTCTTTCCATAACACGAACAAATTTAAGCCAGACGTTTCTTGGCCTATCGAGGATCGAACAACTCCCTGGTTCGTCCTTCAGATGACATGCCATCATGTTGCAAAACAAAAAATGTCAAAATCAAAGAACGACACAACCGAACGATGATGTGATCGTCGTCATAAAACTCACAGTAACGCTTACTACATTAACCGGATGTATTGCGGATTGATTTTAAATCTAACAAGATCAACAAGACTGCTCGACCATCAATCAAAACACGGTTATTTTACTCCTCTGAGCCCCACAGCCAAATTTCTTCAAAGCGCAAAATCCCTCCACTCAAGCAACCCGGAGCAAGAGAAATCACAAGGATTGTTTATCAGAGTAATGTGGACTGCCCGGCAAAATAAGGGGTTCGCCCAAAATCTGTTTTCCAAGGCTCTGGTGAGGAAGGAATAGGGTCGGGAACTAGAGCTCTGGGAGAACATACCATCGAAATCGAGGGTGCCGGAGCCATCCTCATCAACTTCATCGACGATGCCCTCAATGTCCTCAGCGGTTAGCCTGTTGTCGAGCTCCTTGAGGATCTCCTTAAGGACCTGGGTGGTGATGTAGCCGTTACCTGGAGAAAAGACAAAGACAAAAAAAATGACACACTGGGAGAGATCCGGGCATACAAGGGGCTTATACAATTTTGGCAATGTAAACGCTACATGAAAGCGACATCACATCACATTTCGAACATTTATTTAATGGAAATAGATTGAAAAAGAGTGTAGTTTGCGTGTTAAAATGCACCAAAAGAGAAAAATTAAATTTCAGCTTCGAAATAGAACTCATTCTTCTGAGAACAGATCTGAAACCTTCGGATGAAGGTAGAAACAGCACGGCGAGGTTTTTTCTTGCTAATTTTTGTCACGACTTTGCTTAGCAGTTTCTTCAAATATTCAATCGTCGTTGGCTTGCGTTCGTGAATAACGAATTCCACTTAAAGTATCGTTCTAACCTCCAAAACTCAAAATGCTAATAAATTCAAAATCAATTTATGTACGACGACTTGAAGAAACAAAGCGGAGTAAAGGTCACAAGCATGGGCAGCAATTGTGGACGACCGAGTGCTACCAATGGTGTGATTTGAAGACGGCGTAGCAGTCAATTCCTAGAATTACCTCAATCTCTGAAGAAAGAATAGTGTCCAGCTGTTAGGTCGGAGATGTTCTACTATCAACAGGATGGTGCTCCTGCTCACTGCACCAACGAGTGTCTGATTTTTAGCGACAAAAATTTCCGGAATGAGTAATCAGCCCCCGAAACTGTTTTTGGGGAGAGATGGAAACCATAGTCCACTAACGCCAGCCAACGACGATTGAATATCTGAAGAAACTGCTAAGCAAAACTGCGACAGAAATGAGCAGGTAAACAGTTCGTCGTGTAGTTGCAAGCTTCAACAGAAGTGTTCAGGTTTACGTGCATATGGACGGGGCCCATTTCGAAACTGATTTCTTTTTTCATTTGGTGCATTAAAGCATGTCAATTCCACTCCTATGCAATCTATTCTATTGATTCAAAGTTTAAAATGTCATATGGTGTCGATTTTACAGAGCGGTTAAAGTGTTAAAATATTTATAAACACCCCTGAATGGAAGAAAAACTGTGAGGGCAGGTATCGATGTCCAAGCCTCTTAACATATTTTTCTACTTCAATGCAATTAATAGCCAGAATTTGTACACATGTGTTTGAGATTTATTAATAGCCAGAATCGGTACACATGTGTTTGAGATTAGTTTGTGTGCTCACAAACTCCAGCAAGATTGGGTGACTAAATATTTCTCAAAGTGGTAAAAATGCTCGGTAACTTTTAAAAATGTACCTATTCATTTTTGACATTGGATAGATTAACAACTTCGTCTGCGCACTCCCTCAAATTTGGAATCTTGTGGTCAGTCATTTTTCATTCGTTATTGTGGAATGTTTTCCCGAAGACACAAAAATCCATACGCTTAGGATATGGTCAAAAGAGCATCGTTGTAATAAGTGAACAATGTAAAAAAATTATCCATCAAAGAAAAAAAGATAACGTCACTTTAGGATGTCAATTTAAAAAAATATTCAAGGATAAAAGGTAGTCGTCACTTCAGGATGTCAATTAAAAAATATTATCCAAGAAAAAACGTAAACGTCCCTTCAGGATGTCATGTTGTCATGTGATGATGTCGCCGTTCGCACATATCATGCAGAGTCACGATAGAGAATTATCAAGGGCTAATTTTTTTTTCTTTGAATTCTTTCAAAAAATTTATTATACCGGAACAAAAATCAATACTAATTCAAATTTCCCGTCGGATTTTTTTTGTAGACTGACAAATAATGATTTTTTTATTTGTGTCATTACAGAATCCTATAAACGGTATAGTTTCCGTTGTGACTTGGAGAATTATTTCTACATACGGATGTGTGGAACGTACCTTCCTTGTCGTATATCCTGAAAGCTTCCTTAAGCTCCTCCTTCAGGGACTCTTCATCCTCCTCAATCAGGAACTTAGCAGACAAAATGCAGAACTCTTCAAACTCAAGTTCACCGGATCCTGACCAAGAAGAAGAAGACGAGAAAAATGTAATACATATCCTCTATTTGGATGAAAGTCTACAGAGCTCTCAATTTTCGAAAGGGTGCAATTGATTTGTCAAGTCGGTAGGTTTACCACAACATACACAAAAACTGATAGAGAATTTGCAAGTCATAGCTTCATTTTAATGAGCATGCTTGACAGCAGCAAGGCTTGCTATATGTTTATTAGCATATTAGAAACTGAGAAATATAATGTTAATTTATGAAACTGCTGGTTGAGACCTTTATTTAAATTACCCAATTGCAATTACGATGCTTCCTACAAACTGCCTTTTCTTTTCTTTTCTTTTTTTCGCGGAAAATAGCAACAAAGTATTGTTGTAAGTACATGGTTAGGAATATAAGCACGCGAACTAATAATTCCATAATTCTAATTCGTCAAAAAAATCCACATCATTCTACTTCATTGAAGATTAAATTTAAGGAGGTTCGGAATCCTTCACTCTAAAGTTGCCTATTTAGTGTTCTAGATCGAATGGTTTGTTACTTCCATAATCTTTAAAAGGTCATTTGCCCTGAGTTATTCCTATAGCGCATTTTCAATTTTTTTTTGTATTCAGTTCATTTTATAGTACTGAAAGTTTGACTGGACAGACTTAAATGACCTACTTCGCAAAATTCTGCAATTGCTGATCATCACATATAGAAGATGTTCCTAGACTTTTGCCGTAAAGCCAACTTGAGAATGGCAATTCATTTATTTGAAAAGGTTATCTTAACCTAAAGGTCCCGTTCATGTCTCAAAAAGTTTCATTTCCTGCTAGCGTAGGATTGACACTATCTCCTTCAATCTAGGGAAATTGACCCAAAACTCATGACTATCACTACCCTGGTCCTTGAATCCCCCACCTTGTTCAAGATGGCTTATTGCGAACCAGCCCTTGAGAAAATCACTGCAAGTTTGAAAAGAAACCCGCGATCTTCTGTTCAAAAAGATCCCACCAAGGTCGAGAATGTTACTCACCATCCTCATCGACCTCATCGACGATCTCAGCCAGAGCCTTCTCAGAGACCTTAAGGCCCATCATGCGCAGGATGGTCGACACGGTCTCGACGGTGATGCATCCTGTCTTGTCGGTGTCGAACGAGTCGAACGCCTTCCTCAGGGCTGGAGCGAACAAGAAAATGAAACATTAAAACTGGTAAACATGCGTCGAACGCTTTCCTCAGAGCTGGAGCGAACAAGAAAAGAAACGTTAAAACTGGTTAACATAAGTAAACATGAACCTTGGCTCTATAGTATATGTGAGAGAAGTATCCAGGTGTGGGTACAACTCTCAGACTGGCGTATGTGGCAGCAACATGCAAATGCTGATGCTACAGCACGAGGGAGAATGTCCTTATAGCTGTGGATTAGGTGGCAGCTTCGCTGCCACCTAATTCATATAATCTCCAAGTAAGTAAACAGCTCATGATAGCTGACCTGTCGCCATTATTGAGCAAAGTACCCTATCAAGCTTCTGTTTCCAATTTTTATTCGCAATTCACATTTAACAACCGAAAAAATAATAAAGAAAAATTATCTACCACAACATCGTGTAGCAGACAAATCCTTACGTGGGACGACTCATTGCCCTGACGACAGGTTTTGCATTGACTCACCTCCAATTTGATCCTCATTGAGATCCTCCTGTGGGAGGAAAAGAAAGGAGAGAACACATTATATTACCGTCAATCCAGAATTTCACTTAGCTATTAAAATATTGAAAGGTTTCATTTCATTCAATAAAAGAGAGTAGTTAATAGCCGCGACAAGTTAAGGAGGCTACTACAAACATAAGAGACTTCGGAAACCTCGTTCATGGCATTTCGTTTAGCTCTCAAATAAGAAATTATTTTTCAGTGTGTACCCCGTAATTTAGTCTGTAGAACCGGGAGCCCAGCGTTCACGCCAAAATTATTCCCGCACACGCGCACTATCGCCACTTCACTTCACCTCACTGTCATGGCCGGATACTGTCATAACCGCTAAAAATCTTTCATCCCACGTGCTTTCTAGCTAACGATGATTCAGCCCACACGCATTTTCCACCACTTCAAAATCTGCCATTGTCACATCTGCCAGTCATTTCACCGAAACAAGTGTACCAACCTAACAGTTATCACTTTAATGAAACTTCAATAAAAAAAAACTAAAAAAACAGCATTACGTACCCTACAAAAATACGTATGTTTGCCCCGCGGGTTAGAAATACGTACCTTTGCCCCGCGGGTCAGAAACACGTACCATAGGTTGGGTTAGGTTGGGCAGGAAAAGTTTCATCAAAGTGATAACTGGTAAAAGGTACGACTGGTGGCTGATTCTGACGTGGGCTGAAACAGATTTTCGCCAGAATGTCTCTGGCAGATATGACAGTGGCTGGTGTGACTGAGGAACGCTATGAATGTTCGCTGTTAAAAAATGGTACCGTAGGTAGGTGGGCGGAACAACGTGGGGCTGATAAGGCAGTTGGCGGAGATGATAGGGGTTGATCTAACGTTAGCTATAAAATAATTTAGCTCCAGGGATAGCGACCCGTAGAACCAAACCAGCGTCATAGATTGATAAAATTCGAACAATTATTTCTTAGGTCTACTTCGACATTTATAATTCAGAATATTAATTGGTTAAATTTCAACAGACAAGAACTAGGCACAGAATAAATATTTTATTGAGATATAATTTAATTTTCTTCCTCCACCCTTTCCTGTCTCGAGTATCCGAGATGACAAAGCGGGCGACTCGGTCCGACTCAACAAATACGCCACATAACAAGCATGAAATAAACAGCCAGAGCACCCTTTAAATAAAATTAACAGCCAACGTACCCTTTTCATAGAATCAACAGTCAACGCACCCTTTACATAAAATCAACGCTATCGCACCCTTTGTTCGCAGAAGAGAGTCACTTCATTTAAGATAAGGTCCGCATTGAATTATAAGTCTCTTCCATGTTATTTGATCAGGAGTGAAGAGGAAAACTTGAACATTACCTTCCACCAATGCGTTCAAACGATCAGACATACCATCAATTGCACATTTGGACCTTGTTTCCATGCATACTTATCACACAAAAACCCAACGTGTGCACTACCTTCTGAATGGAAATTTCCATATACCGTGATCGACATCATCTAAGACAGACTCAGCAAATAAATCTTAACATAGACATTGGTCAGAATAACTTTCAGAATAGGTTGTTTCTATGATTTACATCCGCCCCCCCCCCCCACGAATTTTAATCGTATCGAACAAAATTCTGTCAGCTGCAGTACGTGTTATAGTGACATGAATAATAAGTTTGCTTAACGAAATTGGAACATAGTGACCGCGCGGAAACGAGAGCAATCGGGCGCTCTTTGTGGTTTGGACTTTTCCGTTACCGAGCGTGGCAATTTTGCTTAACTGCTGGTAAGCCCTCCTCAAAACAGCGGCTACTAGGCCTGGGGATATCTGACCTCGTGGCATATTCCAAGAACGAAGAAAGAAGGTAGAGAAGCCGGACTTAAATTTACACCCTGAGACGACAGGGAGTAATTGATGTGCCCCCCCCCCTTCTGGGAATCACCACATTGTTAGAGGCCCCAACAGGGAGGCGTAGACCCCTTTGAGCCCCGTATAAACACTATGGACCCGCACAGCCCAGTATAGGCACGTATAGCCCCATACAACCTCGTATAACCACGCATAGCCCCGTGATCCTCTTCTGTATTGTCCTCCACAGAGCTCTGTATTATTATTTGGTACACCCTTCCCATTCAGGTTGGGTACTGTTCATCATGATCTGTTCATCATGAACTGTTCATCATGTTCTGTTCATCATGAACTGTTCATCATGTTACAGCGCATTGAAGCACATTATTGTCTGCCATCTGGTGTTCCTCTAGCGAATATGACTTATTGTACTGAAAATCAAACTTGCATTTCAATTATTAGTAGACATTATCATGGAAATTTTATCTACATCTAGCAACACGAGAATTTTTATTATGTTTGTCTATGTTGATAGATCTTTCACACAAAATGAAAGAAACTTTTCCTAAATGCTGTTTAAAATTAAAGAAAAGAAAATGAAATACATGCATTCAAAATATAGGGAGACTTTGAGTGTGATCGTCCATAGGCTTATTTTAGTTTAAATTCTATGTTTTTATAGACGAATGGATGGGTGGGATCACAAAGCAGCCCTCAGCACTCCGAGCTGTGCTTTCATAGCAACACCAGACACTGCATGGGCCTCTTACCGTGCAAGGAAGGAAAACAATCAGGCCTGTTTTCGCAGACAACTGTCATTGGCTCTGATTGTTTACACTAGTCACGGAAAAATAAAATATATATGCATAGAACGTTTCGTATAAAAAGTATGATTCAGGGATTTACAACCGTGGGCGGCTTTGGTGAAGGGGTGAGGGGATATTAAGTTAACTTCGAATAATTTTACAATGTATTATATGAAAATTAAATCAACTGTTATCCAACTCTTCCTATAGAGATATTTTTTTACATCAGAAAAAAATAGGATTTATAATAATAATGATGAAGTCATTTCCATACCGTACATAAATAATGTTGATAATATGATATAGTAAATTTTGCAGTAAGTAGATGGTAAGTATAATTCATAAGTCCGTTTCATGCCCAAATTAACTGAAGAGCAGGTATAAATAATGTTGGTAAATGACAAAAATACGTTGTTGATATAGGTTAAGAATCGAAGATCGATGACAGGCTAACAAAATACACGTGAAAAATGCAGCAAAGCCAATATCACCACTGTACTTTCCCCCGGAACCAAAAACACAATGCCAACACCAAAAGCGACAACAACACCATCAAGAATAACAACAGCTCCCGAGCAATGTTCTGAACCTGTGGCTCGCTCCTGGTACCGACAACTCTTGGCTAAATATAAAGCAGCCGACGCGCGGGTCTCGCTCGATGGCGGCGAGACTAAGCCAGCGTCATCTTCCGTACGGCGACTGAGGCCAAAAAAGCAACACACGGGAAATCCTTTCTTGTGTACCGGTCCTATTAGAAGGTAGTACAGACAGGCGGTAGTAATGAGGTGTTCAAAGTTACGTAGGTTCAGGGGAGATTGATATATACGTCGTTAAGGCTTGCAACCGGTCTAAGATATGCCGATGAATACCTCTGTGAAAAATCTCTCTGTTACGAGAGAAGTCCAAATGCACTGACAGGTTGTGGTGGGACCAAAGAACTACAAGAGCCTCATTTGACATGAGGTGCCCAAGTTCCTACTACTACTGCATTTACAGTAGTCGAACTGCCAGATATTCTGCATGGATGTTGGAACGTTATACTGCCCTCAATGAACAAAAAAAGTAAGATGAGGGTGGTTGAGACGACATGGCTTGCGTGCAGTACATCATGTA
>SDVV010014810.1:0-14702 GCA_016164225.1 Gammarus roeselii
GACCTCCTTCCCCAAAGGGGATCATCTTACACGGTTGCCGGTTTCCACATATGCACACGGACAGTCGCACCCAAAGGTTTACTCTCATTCAAAGAACTAACTTCAACATTACCACATTTTACCATTTCCATACCATTAAAATAACCTATTTCAATGTTATGTATACATTAGGATAACTTCGCCCACTACAGGGGCTACTAGGCAGTAAAGACTTGCATTTTTAAACGATAGGGAAAAAACATCTTACAAAAAGCGCGCACTGGAAACCTTCAGGCAGTTGGGGAAGAGGAGGGGAAGGGGGGGGGAAGAGAGCGGTAGACACCGCACACTTCCTCCCAGTCCCAAACCAAGAACACGGGCACCCACGCTGAAAGCAAGATGGTTCACAAAATATATACATACATAAGCATACATATACACATATATATGTATATGTACATAAGTACACACTCATACACACATGCATATATACATTAACTTCTTCTCCGTGCCGGGCATGTGGGATATGTTCTCCACAGACGCCTGCCACTACTGTTGTCTGACGTCTGCCACTGCTTTCGTCTGACGCCTGTCGCTGCTGCTTCCCGACGCCTGTCGCTACTGTCTTCCGACCTCTACCACTGCTGTTGTCCGACGCCTGCCACTGCTGTTGTCCGACGCCTGCCACTGCTGTTGTCCGACGCCTGCCACTGCTGTCGTCTGACGCCTGCCACTGCTGTCGTCTGACGCCTGCCACTGCTGTCGTCTGATGCCTGCCACTGCTGTCGTCTGACGTCTGCCATTGCTGTCGTCTGACGTCTACCATTGCTGTCGTCTGACGCCTGACACTTCTGACGTCTGCCACTGCTATCGTCTGACGCCTGTCGCTGCTGCTTCCCGACGCCTGTCGCTACTATCTTCCGACACCTACCACTGCTGTTGTCCGGCGCCTGCCGCTGCTGTCGTCTGACGCCTGTCGCTGCTATCGTCTGACGCCTGTCGCTGCTGCTTCCCGACGCCTGTCGCTACTATCTTCCGACACCTGCCACTGCTGTTGTCCGGCGCCTGCCACTGCTGTCGTCTGACGGCTGCCACTGCTGTTGTCCGGCGCCTGCCACTGTAGTCGTTCGATGCATGTTGTTTCTTGTGACACTCGATGAAATGGTTTTCAAACTGACATTCGGCGTTCGGATTGTTGAGTGTGGTTACACCAGTTCGAGAATTGATCGGTAAGCAATGGCGAAGTTGCGTAGGGCAACTTGCGTCCTATTGCAGTTCAGTTTGCACCCTGAAAACACCAATCGCAAGACAAGGTATCGCGGACGGCTGCATCTCAATAAAGGGATGGTGTGCTCGTGTTGCTGGACTAACAGCACCTCGCACGAGGTGTTTGTGTTGCTTCACCGTAATAGGTATCGTGTTGTAATTAGTGTGCTGCCTCTGGTCTATTGACCTGGTCCTTGAGCAAGCAAACATCGTGTATGCCTCGGCGTGCGCTGTGTTTTTTATTCTGCTGCAGGTGCGTTACTTGACGCGAATACAGGGCGCGCTGCTGACCGATAGCCTACTACGCTGGCAAGTTGTTCGCAGCAATTTCATTAATAATATCGTGTAGCCATAATATACCTTGCCGTAGTTCGAGCTGTTGACCTTTAACTTGTTGTTGTATAACCATCTCTTGCACCTGTCTTTCCTAGGCGCTTCTGGACCTCGGACATCACGAGATATGTGTTACTACAGATTACTTTTACACGGTCCAATCGGTTAGCTCCTCTAGCGTGAAGTTTAGTGCAAAGGCATCCCCTTTCTGACGTTGTGTTCATGAAGAGAGTCGCCTCATCTCGGACTCCATAGCGCGGCGCAGTCATTCATCTATGCGTCAGGCTTTGCCTTTCTACTTTGTGACCATTAGACACGTGATCATGTTGGTAGCATTGATATATGACCCGTGTCTGGCCTCGCCCTCTAACCCTGTCGCCTCAAATCGACTCTCCTCTTGTAAATAGCAGCACGGCTCAGGTGATACTACTACTACTACTCAAGACCCTTTTATTATAGCATTTTTTGCCCACAATTCCTCCATGCCACGAATGTTATCACAGCAGCTGCACAAATCCACCTACTAACATCCCTCGCATCACGCCGTCTCTCCCGGCCTATGTGATGCAACGCTCCATCTCGCGCTGCGACGCCGGATGTTGCCTTATTGTGAGGTCAACGTACAACAACAGTGCAGCTGAGGCGTCTTGGTCCTGGCACCGCTACAGCATTTGTGGAAGAGCAGGAGGGTAGGACGGAAGGTGACGAGGGCGAAGTAGAGGAGGAGGTGAAGAGCATTGACATCAACATGGCTACATTGTTATGTAAGAATTGGTAATGCGTGGGCAAGTTGATAGTTGAGGTGCCAGAACAAACATGAAAGATTCATTGGTCCTTCATTACATCAATGGTCCCAAATGAAGAAACTAATCTGAACGACCTGTCTATTTTTTCTGGTTTCGTACATGGTTTCTGCATATTTAGGTGATTGCCTACAAATCGCTTCGGACTTGAGAAACTACATTTCGAAGTGTATTGTAACAGTTCTGGACTACATTTTTATAGTCGTTGTGAGCAACATTGATTGTGTTAATCAATGATCACTTGTCAATCGACTCCGCTCTCAGCCGCTATACTGACTCAGTCTTGGAAGGCGGAGCCTCTGCCACTGGAGGTGTAGTTCAAAGTTACCTGTCGTTCAACTTGAAATTTGTCTTGAATTACGGCGATAGAAGAAGTCCAAACAACAGGGCCACTGCACCAGATCCTCGGCTACACGAACGTCCATCTCTCGCTGAGTGTCGAGCACGATGAGGGAGCCACGATCAATTGAACAGTCAACTTGGTATCTGTCGAGAAGATGTTCATTGTTTCCACTGGCATTCTGCTAAGTGAATCATTCTTCCATTTCTGTTTAAATAAACCGGCGATTTGGGCCTGCCGACATGGAATGTTGTGCCCGGCAGCATTTTTGATGACCATGCTGACTCGTAGTCGGTTAAGTCTAACGAATGTAGTTCACTGTGCTCTTCATTGGATGGCTCTGGTTTAGTGAAATGTATTCATTTAACCAATACCGTCCTGCAGAGAGCTGAGACGTGGGTGTGCCCGATCTGTTCAGAGCTTCATGTAACGCATTTTTCTGGTCAGAAGTGCCTATTTGGATCTGCTGCTCGTTGCCTCTCCTAATGGTCTATTTTAGGCCCATGTTTGGTCTCATACTTGGCCTGTGAGTATGTTGCTGCTGGTGCTCCCGCTCCTCTGCATCGCTGTATCAATGAACTGGTTGCTTCTCACGCTCCCTCGGCCAACAATGCTCTATTACCGTCCAGAGGCGCTGGCGGGACACGCCTACTCTGCCGAGACTCTGGGTCCACCGACCTCCTCAATCGACCGCTCGGCTGTACGCCCCTTTGCCAATAAAACTAGGCCACCGAAACGGCGTTAGCAAGCGGCTCTTTGATGCTATAGCGGTCACCACTAACGAACTTCCTCAGGTGTAAAGGTTTCCCTAAACCAAACGATGCAACGAGCGTCCAATGAGCAGCGGAATTGACGTATGAACCCTTGTAGGATGCGAGTGACTGGTAGTGTATCTGATCATCTTATTAAATTTGGATGTAAGGTATAACATGTCAGTTTTTGACATTCACTTTTTCTCGTTTATATGTTTAGCAAACTAGATCGCTACTCTGTACTTTCTGTGGTCAGCCAAATTGTGTATAATAAACGCGACCAAAAGTTGCATGCAGCAACAAGAAAGGTCGCGGCGTCCGGATGCAATGATATGGTAAATAGAAGCACAAAAATATAGAGCGACGATGGGTATGCTGACGTGAGTTGGGGTGGATGATTGATTATTAATTTTATAGATCTTCGACACTTTATTTTAGTATTTTATTATTTCCTTATTCGTGGGCTCTATTATTTATCTGTGCCCTTTTTTCATGGTGATCAATTTTGGATTATTTATATAATTATGTATCGTTAGACGCACGCATGGGCTCTGCAGGGTGGCAAGCGAAGACTTCGCGTTGGGGCTCCGGTGTAGCACGGAAGCGGCTACTGCTCCTACTACGTTAAATCTACTCTGAATCTACGCTAAACCTACTCTGTACCTACGTAAAACCTGCTATGTATCTACTCAAAACCTATTCGTCATCTACGTTAAAAATACTCTGTATTTACGTTAAACCTACTCGTATCTAAGTTAAACATACTCTGTATCTATGTTAAACCAATTCTGTATCGACGTTAAACCTACTCAGTATCTACGTAAAAACTTACTCTATCTACATTAAACCTACTCGGAACCTACTTTGAACCTACTTGGAATCTACGTTAAACCTACTCGGAATCTGCGTTGAAATTACTCGTTATCTACGCTGCACCTACCTACTCTTCAATTGCCCTACGAGGGAGTCAACATTAACTTCGCTTTGTGACTCCAGTGGAAAACGGAAGCAACTACTACTACTTCTACTACTGCTGCTACTACTGCTGTCAAGGCATATCAATTCCGCTAAGTCGAACCATAGGAAGGTTGTACTTATTAATGCATAAATGCGTGTGGCCAGATACGTATCTAACAGTGTACGCGATAGCACGCTGTTAAGGTGGGACTTCACGTGTCCAGTCAGTCTTGCATGGACTTTGGAACAGGGAGGCGAGCTGTACAGAAAGGACTGGACGGGTCTAGTTAGTCTTGCATGGACTTGTTCCGTGGAACAGGGAAGGGCTGTAAAGATGAGACTGAACGGGTCCAGTTAGTCTTGCATGGACTGAAACAGTGAGGAGGGTCCCCCTCCTGTACTCGCTTCTTAAATTCCCCTACTATACTTCCCGCGTTTCAAGTCCCCCGCTCATTATAACTTTTCATTCCCGTTGATATCCCACAATTTTTGTAATGTTAAGCTACACCTGCCATCATGCGCTAGACTTGCATTCTTTAGCCCATCTTTTGTCATTCTGTTCTCTTGCGGACCTGCCTCGACCTATCAGATGAGAGCGTCAGAATGGGAGAGGAAAGTAGTCGATGTTATCTCGTCCCCAAGAAGAAAGTTTTAATGTGGCGACACATTCGGGTTTGAATCCTATTTTCCAACTTATACAGCGACCAAGAGAGAGATTACTTGTAGGTTTGGCAAGATGAAATCTCTGCTTTTCGTCGGTTCCCTCAACCAAGAAAGAGGATGCAGTCATCAGACCCTAGTGTTACTCCTACGTCATTTGTCAACACTTCCTCAACTCCGCTGCCCTGCGTGGCAACTTAACCCGTCCCCCTCACCCACGGTCCGACACGACTCCACTGCGTGAGTGATGATCGTGTAATGGTCGTGCAGACGATAATTAGTACCGTACCGGAGACAGCAATTGTCTCGTGTTGTACGAATGATGCCGAGGGCTTGGTGTTGTACGAGAGACGCCAATAGCCTGGTGCTGTACCGCTGCTCTGTGCTGGCTGGACCGCCAGCTGTCACCCTCTGCACACTCAAGTCTATTATACTCTGCCCGATGCATTTATACTCCACACGCACAGGCGTGACACACTCGGCACGCTACTCCAGATTTAGTTTTGTGCCCACAAGGCACGGGCGATAGTGAGATCGTGCTGCTTGGAATTTTGTGAAACCCTCTAATTATTCGTGACCTCGTGTTCTATGCCAACTGTCGCAGTCATCTCACTCATAACACAACGGGACCTCCTGAACTGAAATACAGGTGTTGGGAGTATACAACTCTCCAATGAGGCGCTAGGCCCAATCCCCCAATAAAGTGGGTGGCCGACGGCAAGGCGCACCGCACACGCCTCTCATACATTGACAATCGAACAAACTTAGCCCTGTTGCGCCAACGAGTCCGGCCGAGAGATCCCAAAACACTCTTTAGGTGAGATGTGCGGTTCGAGGCCAGGTGTCCGCAGCAGGGCTCAACAGTAAACTGGGTTTACCCCTGCTGCGTCATACTAACCAGACTCCCACTCACCCACAACCAACCCGTTTTTCAACGCGACGCCAAGATTGGAAATGTGCGCATCGGGGTGACGTCAATACTCGTCTATTCGCGACGATTTTCCACTCATACAGATCCATTATGTCTCTCCATTATGTCTCTCTTTCCTAACGCCTGCTCCACGCCATCCATCAATTCACTCAAAGTTTGGTCTGCCTCTAGGCATATACGCCCACTCACCCTATTCTAGGAATAATATATTGGTATGCACAGGGTATACATGTTATAATTGAATGTAAGCAAACGATTAGAGCGTAATATTGACTGGTCTGTTCAGAAATGCGTCATTTTCACAGCCTGCATCGTCAGACCTGTGAAGTACAGTAATCTAAAGAACATCATACAAGTCTTCATACCACTCGGCGCAGGAGCAGGAAATATGGGTTGCTGGGATAATAAACACGGTTGACACAACCGGCGTGATTAACACTACCAAAATCATGAAAAAGAGAGCTGTGGCTAAATAAAATTCAAATGAATCATTTATGTACATACCGTCGTCATGAGAAAAATAGCAAGGTAATTTAATATTTGTAAACGGAACTAACACTATGAAACACGAGTATTTCAGTCATTATTATTATTTTTAATTACGAAAGCCTGTCTACATGCATACGAGTTGATGATCAGGATAGGACAAACGATGTAACAAACATTACATAATGTTAGCAGTAACAACATTGGCTCAGGAGAGTATCTCAACCACTATCTGAATTATGAATGGTTGGGTTCATGAATAAATTGTGGTTAAATCAAATAATACGGTCAAAGTTGTCGGTTTCCATGCTTGCTATACAATCGTGTATGCTCGACGGCTGTTTAATATTGTCAAATCATAACAACTTGAAAAACAACTACGAAAGCTCAACGGCCTCCTGAACTGAAATACAGGTGTTGATGCTCTATAGTATTCCTAAACAAAGGGCCGTCATGATTTCGAGTGTTTTTTCTGTACTTGTGTTGGTATTCCGTTCGTAGCATATTGTCACTGTCACCAATGTTATTTGTTGCGCGGGTCTTACCGTTTGTTGCGCGATGGCATTACGAATGACAGGTTAGGATTTGTAAGAATAATTATAATGGATTCTATCGTTGAGGTGAGGTCGGTAATTCATTCCTGAGTACCAGTAATATATATACGTGGTTATGGACTCATGTCTTATATTATTGCATTTGAGATAGATGACGTGTTTAACAAGAACAGTAACGCAATTTATAGGTTGTGGTGAGTCTGATGGTATGGTAGTAATGCAAATGTCAACGCAAAATGTAACAGAACATGAAGTTCGAGCAACATGAGGACCAACCAACCTCCCTCCTTGCGGTCTCAAGATGGTGTGATGTCTAAATTCACTAGCCAACCCTGAATGACCGAAAGACACGAATGGGTGTGTTGTTGCGTTGTATGGGGGTATACAATTCTCCAATGAGGGACCAGCTCTACTGGCTGTTTCCGTCGTGGGGGCTGCGTTATTGGGGGGTATACAACCCATCAATGAGGGAGGCATTCACGTTTGTTCACATACGGTTTATTAACTGAGAACCCCTTAGATACCATAGGCTAATCCCTAGTTTGTGTTGAGACCTTAAACCGCACGTTTGTTTAGCTTATAAAGTGTTCAATTATCGTCAAGAGACCTTTAAGAGTGAGCCTCCTGGCCCCTGGCGGGAACCAGGGGTCCAATGGGGGGAAGGAGGAAGCCCCACCCGGAAGGGACCAGCACCCCTTCCGGAGTGGCGAAGACCGAAATTCCAACGGTCAAGAACGTCAGCCTCTCCAAGATGACCAGCGCCACCTCAGCCGAAGACGACCGGAGAGACAACCGCATCGACGAGTTAACCAGGAAATCAGGAATCTACTAAGCCAAGCGACTGGCCTCTCTGAACAGGAAGAAGAAGTCTTCGCAGCAGAACCTAGCACAATTGACGACCGTCTAACGTGACTCGAGGGTCATGTCAAGGTAATTTTTCTCCATATTCACGAACTAGTAAAGAACCAACTAACTGAAGAACCCGAAAATTACGCAATTTTCTCTGCGTCCGACGATAACTCCGACAACTCTTCACTCCACAAAAACTACAACCGAGCCCCGAGGGCTGCAAGGAGGAAGCAATACACGCCATTCAATGAACACAACTTGTCCAACAATAGTCATACCTTCCTCGAACACCTGAAAATCACGTTTGACGTCAACGACAGACCGGATATTTGTCCATGCACTCGCGCGAAAAGAGCCGGGCTCTTTCATCGGCCGCCCAGTCCTGGGCGGCCAATGAAATTCAACTGCCCTACTCCACCTAAATATCTAGACATCCACTTCTGCGCCACCAAAACCAAGGTTACATCATTTGAGAGACATCCGATGCGATGTTATAAATGTCAGAAATACGGACACACAAGAGGAAACTATAATGTTAAGCAAAGATGGTCATACTGCTCCCTGGACGACCATGACAAACGGGAAGATCCCTGTCGTGCCAGTCCTAAGAACAGCTCTGTTTTTACTACAAAGTAGACGGACACCCCACCGGACATAGAGATTGCCCAGAGAAGGAGACGGAGAGAGCGATCCTCCAATACCAGATAGATCACGGGGTCGGGCGACGAGAGGCTGTAGCCTCGATGCGCTCGTATCAGAATGACCCTCCTACCCGGGAGAGGAGACCGGTGTGGAGAATATATCCCACATGCCTAGCACGGAGAAGAAGTTAGTGTATATATGCATATGTGTATATGTATGTACTTATGTATGTATATATATATATATATATATATGTATATGTATATTTATATAGGTATATATTTCATGAACCATCTTGTTTCAGCGTGGGTGAGCGTTTCTTGTATTGAGATTTGGGAGGAATGTGCAGGGTCTACCGCCCTCCCTTCCCCCTCCCCTTCCCCAACTGCATGGAAGGTTCCACTACTCGCTTTTTGTAAGATGAATTTCCCCTGTCGTTCATAGAGCAATTCTTTTAAAACCAAGTAGCCCCTGTTGTGGGCGTAAGTCATACTAAGGTATACATATGACATTGAAATATGTCATTTCTATGGTATGGTAATGGTAATTATGGTAATGTTGTAGTAAGTTGTAGAATGCGAGTAAACCTTGTGTGCGATGTCCGTATGTATGTGTGGCAACCGAGGCGTGCGTGTAAGATGATCGCCCCCTTGGGAAAGAGGGCTGAAGCCTTAGTGTTCGTGTCACTATGCCCGAGTTCGTACGTGCCGTGTGCCTCCGGGCAATGGATACCATCATGAAGACAACTGACTAGCTTAGTGTGTAGGTCTTACCTTAGCTTTTAGAGAGTTTTACTAACCCTGCAAGATAGTATGACCCAGTTTAGTTAGAGTAACAATAGCTTTAGTACTCCATGACCGTTGACGACAGTGTATCCAAGAAAGGGAGCCCACATTAAGTTCCCATCGTATTGATGAAGTTAGAAAACTCCCGCCAAATCCAAGTAAGTTCCCATTGTAAGTGTGATGTGTTGGCTACATGCCCGATTGTTTAAATTGAAAGATGTAATCCAGTGTCAATGCTTATCTAAAAGTGTATTATAATAAAATTAAGTGTGTATTAGCTGTGGGAAAGGAAACAATTCCCACAGATATATAGTGCATCATACCTAATCTGTTTTCATTTTTGTTCATCACATATTGATGAACTGTGCAGTTCATTTATGCCCATCGTATAACAGACCTACTGAATCACACTAGTTAATCTCAATGTCCATTTATGCCCTTCGTGTGGCAGACCTACTGAATCACACTAGTTAATCTCATTGTCCATTTATGCCTTTCGTGTGGCAGACCTACTGAATCACACTAGTTAATCTCAATGTCCATTTATGCCCTTCGTGTGGCAAACCTACTGAATCACACTAGTTAATCTCAATGTCCATTTATGCCCTTCGTGTGGCAGACCTACTGAATCACACTAGTTAATCTCATTGTCCATTTTCGCGTCTGTATTAGAAGTGCCCCTCGCCCCTATGGATCCAATCCACAGTTAGTGGGGTTGTACAGCCTGAGCAAAATACAAAGCCCGACAACAGACACTCCGCACTCTCCCATTGCGAGCAATTCCGGCATGCCAAGTTTATGATGTTTGTTCTGATGTCGACCATTGCGAGAGGATGACACGCCGACCACTGCCGCCAGAGGCGCGTGATAAAGTGTCTTCTGCAACATTAGTCACACGTCTGGCAGCACGCGAGAGGCTCAACAAAGTGTCCTCAGAAGCAATAGTCTTACGTCTGGCAACACAAGCTAGACAGCAATACAGTGCATCAATTGGAAGTGATTGTGAGAAAGAAGTCGCGCATTGGTAGAATGTGCTATCACAAACTGTCAAAACTGACAGGTGGAACAACGATGTTAACAACGGCATTCAACAGTTTCATTTACTAGGCTTCTCACTTACTTAATAGAATGCATTTGGAAATACTGGCAATCAAACGTGTGCATCATTTGCAAAGCACCGCAAAGATCCTGATGTTCAAATATTGATTGAACAAAAACCTTCGCTGTGTCCTTGATATGCCTCTAACTAGGGAATACCTTGGCTGTAACAATACAATTTTACTGAAATGCACTGCCGTCATGCAGATGTGGCAGCAAAATGCAAATGATGACACTACCCAAGAAACGAGCATCAACACAGCTGTGGGTCAGGTGACAGCTTCTCGGTAACTTGTTGTTCAGCAATGAACAATCGGTGTCCGAGTGAGTATACAAGCAAGTGCGTCTAAAGTGCCTCAGTCCACCAACTCGTCACCAATAATGATGGAACATCGTCACCTTAAAGGACGTGCGAAAGCTGGATAAAGAATATTGAAGACGTGATGGGACCTAATATAGTGGATTAATTATAATATTTTAGTGTACAATGGGTAAAATGACATTTTTGACGTTATCTATACGAGTGAAGTCCTTGAGCATGAGACCGCATTATATCTCCTACATAAGACATTGATGGGGCTGAAGACGGGATTTCACGTTTTTATATTTGTGAATCAGTAAAGGAATATACGACTTGCATCAAAACGGATCACTTAAGTAGGGTCGTATTTGCCGTAAAATAATATGTTGGTGGCCCCTCATGAGTAGGGAGATAATGAGCGATGATATCTCAAAAGAATGTACATCAATCATCCAACACGAGTAGATATCAATGGACATCAATCATCAAACACGAGTGGATATCAATGGACATCAATCAACAAACACGAGTGGATATCAATGGACATCAATCATCAAACACGAGTCTTAATATTTCGAAACCAATTGCGATATTAGTTAAAGCCCTCCAGATAAAGAGTCGTGCGAGATTTCCTAATTTCCCTAAACCTGAAAAACACATCTATGGCCGGCTTTTATTCAATAAAGAGACCCATCATGTCAAAAAACCTATCCATTCAGGAACGACGACTCTGTTTTGTCCATTTACAGTAGAATGGAAACGACCAAAAATCATTGACCGTCGCATGAGAGTTCCTGATTAGAATGACGAGGAAATGTCAGTGTATTGCGATGCATTTGAGGTCATTCAAAAAATACGGATTATGGGACACAGTTTACTAAAGGCGTCTTTCTGAGACGAAAACTTTGTGAGCGGGACCGGGTTCGAATCCCTATTGAAATGCCAGGTCACAAAAACGTTAAACTTATAGGATCTGAACTTTTTAAAATTACATGAGTTACATTACCGATTGTTCACCGCTTTATTACTGATTGTTCACCGCTTTATTACTGATTGTTCACCGCTTTGTTGATGATTGTTCACCGCTTTATTAATGATTGTTCACCGCTTTATTAATGATTGTTCACCGCTTTTTAAATGATTGTTCACCGCTTTGTTTTATCGTGCTCATCACAATATTGCTGCATAGTAAGGAAATACCTAATGAAAGGGTTTGATCATTACTGCTTGTGCTATTCCGGTATTCCTGGAGTTATAGAGACACTCAAAAAATATTTATTACCTGTATCTTTTGATACGGCTTATAAACAAAACGGCGTTCCCCCATCATAAAGATAGCTTTGCGCTCGTCTTCAGCTGGTCACAGCCTGACCTCGCCCACCTCCTAACGCGATAGGTCGCAGTGACCTCGAACGCGTTCTATCGCGATAGGTCGCAGCAATAGTAGACAAATCACATGGGCGGACAGTCACACGTAAGCCGACTTATCATGAGTCAAGTAATTGGGGGCCTGAAAAAGAAACCTGATCTCTTCAATAGTGAGCCGTCAATATTTCTCCCAATTTACCCTCACCTTGTCCAAAACCTCAGCGCAAGAAATATGCAACTGACAAGTTCTGGCGAGTGTTGGGGCCAGGTGTCTCCCTACTCTTTGGGGGCCTTAGGAAATAAATGGTGGAGGCATCTGCCTGGGGCCTTTGGACCCCATTGGAAAGAAGAAAAAGGAAAAATTATGAACTAACAAGCTCACGACGTGCCTTCTACGTCAGGTGCAACGCATAAATGGATACAAATCGACGATACCAATTGTTATCCTGTTTCGTGGTTTACCTTTCGCTCCTCCTCGCCTTCCAATGTGGCTCTACCCTCACCCCTTCCATTGTTGATCTACCCTCACCCCTTCCATTGTTGCTCTACCCTCACCTCTTCCAAAAGTGCTCTACCTTCGCCCCTTCCAATAGTACGCTACTCTCACCCCTTCCAATGGGGCTCTACCTTTACCCATTCCAATGGTGCTCTACCCTCACCCCTTCCATTGTTGATCTACCTTCACCCCTTCCAATGTTGATCTACCCTCACCCCTTTCAATGGTGTTCTACCCTCACCCCTTCCAATGGTGCTCTACCCTCGCCCCTTCCAATGGTGCTCTACCCTCGCCCCTTCCAATGTTGCTCTACCTCTACCCCTTCCAATGGTGCTTTACCCTCGCCCCTCCCAATGGTGCTCTACCCTCACTCCTTCCAATGGTGCTCTACCCTAGCCCCTTCCAATAGTGCGCTACCCTCGCCCCTTCCAATGGTGCTCTACCCTCACCCCTTCCATTGTTGATCTACCTTCACCCCTTCCAATGGGGCTCTGCCCTCACCTTTTCCAATGGTGCTCCACCCTCACCCCTTCCAATGGTGCTCTACCCTCGCTCTTCCAATGGTGCTCTACCCTCACCTCTTTCAATGGTGCTCCACCCTCACCCCTTCCAATGGTGCTCTACCCTCGCCCCTTCCATTAGTGCTCTACCCTCACCCCTTCCAATGGTGCTCTACCCTCACCCCTTCCAATGGTGCTCTACCCTCGCCCCTTCCAATGGTGCTCTACCCTCACCCCTTCCGATGGTGCTCCACCCTCACCCCTTCCAATGGTGCTCTACCCTCGCCCTTTCCAGTGGTGCTCGATCCTCACCCCTTCCAATAGTGCTCTACCCTCGCCCCTTCCAATGGTGCTCTACCCTCGCCCCTTCTAATGGTGCTCTACCCTCGCCTCTTCCAATGGTGCTCTACCCTCACCCTTTCCAATGGTGCTCTACCCTCACCAGTTCCAATGGTGCTCTACCCTCACCCTTTCCAATGGGGCTCTACCCTCGCCCCTCAACGAACGCGTAATTTCATTTGCACCTTAGCCCTTTTTGGTCATTCTTTACAGCTCAAGCGAGCACGGCCAATTAAGCAATTATAAACACTGCGTAATTAAAGGGAACTTTTGCGGTAATGTGAACATTTTCCCCACGAACCGCCTCTACGGCAGCAATTTCGTTGTTGTTGTTATTATTAACGACAAGCGTGGATTCAAGCATTGCGGAACCTCGCTATGATCACGATCGTTCATGTGCGCCAAAAGTTATCTAAATAGAAATTTGTTTAACAGTACCTGCATTATATTGTTACATGTGGATGCACCGTTCTCTAGTATACGGTGAGCGCGAAGGTTTAATTGATAGGTCTGTTCTATGAACGAAGTACAGTTCGACTGACCTATCAGGCTGTAATGGCAGCCAATGCGGGAACGACAACTCCACTTTTCTTGTTTGAAAGAAGACTGTACCATCTTTTGCAGTTATCTAATTAACAATCCTTACGTGTACATTAGATACCGGGGTGATTAGACTTGTTATATCCCTCATCAAGTCTGTGTATAAGATTAGAAATTTTATAATCGAAGCTGTGCCAGTCTCTTAGCTTTGCCTTGAACAAGGTAGAGGCTGACATGATGAAGCCTTTGCCTTGACCAAGGTAGAGGCTGACATGATGAAGCCTTTGCCTTGACCAAGGTAGAGGCTGATATGATGAAGCTTTTGCCTTGACCAGGGTAGAGGTTGACATGATGAAGCCTTTGACTTCACGAAGGTAGAGGTTTACATGATGAAGCCTTTGCCTTGACCAGGGTAGAGGCTTATATGATGAACCTTTGCCTTGACCAAGGTATAGGCTGACATGATGAAGCCTTTGCCTTGACCAAGGTAGAGGCTGACATGATGAAGCCTTTGCCTTGACCAAGGTAGAGGCTGACATGATGAAGCCTTTGCTTTGACCAAGGTAGAGACTGACATGATGAAGCCTTTGCCTTGACCAAGGTAGAAGCTGACATGATGAAGCCTTTGCCTTGACCAAGGTAGAGACTGACATGATGAAGCCTTTGCCTTGACCAAGGTAGAGGCTGACATGATGAAGCCTTTCCCCTGACCAAGGTAGAGGC
>SDVV010014811.1:0-14702 GCA_016164225.1 Gammarus roeselii
GTCTGAAGCAGGCGTTGGGAAGAAGAGACATGAATGTGGAGGTGGCGAGAGAGCGTGCAATGAACAGGCGTGAGTGGAGAATGGTTGTGAATGGATGATTTTGACGCTGCTCTGATGTGCTTTCCCGCCCTTGGCATCCCGCTGTCGGGATGGTCGTGGGTGGGGGGGGCCCGGCCATTATGACGCGGCGGGGGTAAACCAGTGAAAACTGTCGGGCCCTGCTGCTGACGACGGTTCCTCGGTACATTCGGGACCCAGAGTGTAAGTTGAGGGGCTACCGGCCGGACCCTTTAGCACAAAAGGGCTAAATTGTGTGAGCGTGTGAGGGTGTGAGGTGCGCCTTGCCGTCGTCGGCCACCCCCCTTTCTGGGGGATGCGGCCTAGTGTCTGTATCTGTATCTGTATTGTTAACTGAATAACGACTCCTAATGGTAGTCGTGTCCATAAAGCTATCTCTTTGTGGCTCTCTAACCACTACGCTCAACCAGACTAGTTTATGTGACCGTCTGCTTACGTGCATTGTTTATGCGCAGTACTTATTTGCCTCCGACCACTTGAGCAAGTCTGTCAGCAGACCAAGTTTGACCATAGAAGGATACTCAACAACTTCAAGGGCTAAACTATATACTATTTCTAATTATCCGGAAGCGCAATGTCATCGATGATATTTTCCTCCAATTTGTAGCAATAACTAATATTCCGTTTTGCTAGGAATATAAAATTAGAATCATTAATATATCTTATGTCATTTTATTTGAGCTAACTGAATCAAAAATGAATGTCATACTTTGTCATGGGTCATGGCTATATTTGTTTATCACTCCTGGTCGGCTCGGCCAAAATGTCCTTGTTTTGGTCACGAATAGACGTCTATCACCATTTTGTACGGAAATACACGACTTGCTGCAGTGCTTTTGCTGAGTAGAGAAGTCACTGAAATGAACAAAGTTAACAGTGAAATTCATCACAGGTTGATGATTGATATAATTCACAACGTTATAGATGAGCTGTCTATTTGTGACCACAGAATCACTGGGCTCGTCCGAATATGATGTCCTATGGTCGTCCGCTCCAAGATTCATAAACTGAAGGTCTAGTCTATAAATCTTGGCCCGCTCTCTTGGCTTGGTTCCGCTCATCAGTGATTCCCTGATTCTGCTTCAGCAAGCCGGACACCCAATGAAGCTGGTGTGAGTGAGTTAATGCAACTTTACAAATGACCGCCACATCGTGTGATTTTAGGACCTTATTTTAGCAAATAAATAATATTTAGACCCTTAATGCTGAACAAATATGGCCAACGAACTTGAATATCTAGATAGCGCTAGGAATAGTGATGCGTAGATAAAATCATGTTGGATATACAATGGCGCCGATTATTGGCTTATAGGGCGACATCTAGACTTCTCATACATTAAACATTTTCTTTCGTCTGAACTGTTCTTACATCTGGGCTATTCTTTCATCTGGACCGTTCCTTCATGTGGATGGCTTATACATCTGGGCTATTCTTTCATCTGGACCGTTCCTTCATCTGGATGGCTTATACATCTGGGTTATTCTTTCATCTGGACCGTTCCTTCACCTGGATGGCTTATACATCTGGGCTATTCTTTCATCTGGACCGTTCCTTCATCTGGATGGCTTATACATCTGGGCTATTCTTTCATCTGGACCGTTCCTTCATCTGGATGGCTTATACATCTGGGCTATTCTTTCACCTGTACCGTTCTTTCATCTGGACTGTTCCTCCATCTGGGCTGTTGATACACATAGACCTCTCCTACATCCGGACTGTTCATATATCTGGACCGTTCCTACATCTGAATTGTTCATGCATCTAGACCGTTCCTACATATGGACTGTTCATAAATCTGGACCGTTCCTTCATCTGGATTGTTCCTTCATTGGGGCTGTTCATACATCTGGACCGTTCTTACATCTAGACTGTTCCTTCATCTGGGCTGTTCATACATCTGGACTGTTCCTACATCTGGATTGTTCCTTCATCTGGGCTGTTCATACATCTGGACCGTTCCTACATCAGGGCTGTTCCTTCATCGGGACCGCTCCTACGTCTGTACTATTCCTTAATCGTGACCGTTCCTACATCTGGACTGTTCCAACCCATTCTAGCTAAAAAAAAAATCAAAATGTGCCAATTTCGATTTGTAAATTGCAACATACTGATGTCATAAAAAAGCATGCGTCATGCCTATACTATAAAACGTTTTTGAGACCAGGCCTTTCGATCGCGACTCGAGCCCGCTCATCGCTCCCATAATAGTGGTCACAAATAGAAGACGGCTGAACTACCTGCCAGGCATCAGTTATACTGATCTTCCTGTGTACAGCCTGTCTCCGGGTACTGTGGGTACAGCAGCGACTAATAAATGAAGACTATGTCCATATTCTCTTTTATATTGAATTGGCGTCCATTTCGGAGTCTACGAGTGAATATATTCCAGTTCGAGGTCAATGCTGAGCAGAGCGCAGGAGCGAACCCTGCACTTCACCAATGAGGAGGATGCGAATTTGTCCAGCTGCCTGATCCAGATAACGAGATCAGGGCTTCTTTTCCACTGAACTTGCCAAGAAGCTGATGAGCGGTTCATCGTCGGCCACCCCTTCACCGTCTCCTCCCACTCTTCAACTACCCGCCAGGCAGGGCCCCTCTTCACCGTCTTCTCTCACCCTTCAACTACCCGCCAAGCAGGGCATAGCTGACTTTAGGTACGTTCGTCTTGAGTCTCGAAAAGGGTTGTCATTTAGACCAGTCACACCGTCTGTAGCATTACCCAATCAGCGCTTCCCACTGGTGGTGTCTAACAAGCGTTAATGATGAGCCCTTATCAGCCACCGGGAGGAGCCCAGTCCAGGTAGACAGTGTACACAATTGATACAATATCTAGGAGCGTTTTTTCCTTACTTTGTCTGATTTCTACTCGGTAAATGTGGACTGATCACTGTTAATATATTAACCTAGCGTAGTTCATCAAACACTGGTATCCGATAGAGCGTAAGAGCTTTTAGCCACCTTTATTATAGCAGTAAAAACACTGGATACTTCCAACTTTCATTTAATTTTTTAAAAATACTCATCAACACGATAGAGATACTTTTTAATACATTCAAGTTTATGGTATATGCCACCTTTCTATTACCGAACTGAACAAATGTTGAATATTAATAATTCAACAGAAATAAGTGAACTGCCGCAATGTAGCGTCTGTAAAGGGAAATATTCCTGTAATAAGTTTCTACCAGGATGTAGATGCAGTTAAACGAGTTTGCATTTTAATTTATTGTATAAGGTTTTAGAATCTAGTCTCAATTTGCAGCACGTCACACCGTCCTCAGAGGCACTCACCCTCTTTTTCCTCCTCTTTCCTCTTCAAGTTCAAAAATCTGAATGAATAGGAAAAGGTAAAAATGTCAGGTGTTTGAGCAGCCTGTCATTTAATGCTTTAAAAATCCGCTGCCCTCTTGGCAATTCTGTCTACGCGCCCTAAACGTCCTCTGATGGACGCTCTTGATTGTTCTTTAGCTTGATGTAATGATACAGACGCAAGGCCGAATACCCGGAAGGGGATGGCCGACGGCAAGATGTACCTCACACTTCTCTCATGCACTCACACACATGCCGTCACTTAGCCGTTTTAGCGCGCGCTTCGACTGAAGAGTTTAAACCGGTGGCGCGGCCTGGAGCATGAGAAGGTGACAGACGCTCAAGTTAGGTGTTGTTACGGAACATTTTGAGTGAAATAGATGGGAATGTCAGCACCCCACCAGTTCCACCCCTACCCGCAGTAATAGATGGATGTGCGAGACCCCAACCAACCCTATCCGCAGTACTAGTAGATGCGCATGCGAGCACCCTTCACCCATAGCAAATTGACTGACTGCCAGGTGGTGCATACATTCAATCATGAACGCACAAAAACTTACACGCTGGCTAACGATGACAGCTAGAGCTAAAACTTATTCGCTGAAGATGAGCGAATATCTTGTATTTCATTTTGATTTACACCCTAGTTACATCATTGTACACTCTCGATGCGTGCTAAATGTATCACTGAGCACTCAGATTGCCTCCTGCAGTCGCTTGGAGATGTGTATGTTGGTTGCTAGGAACCGTTTCGGGTCCATTTATAAATAACATAATCGAATCGGCTCAATTAGAAGAAGCATTTATTTGGAAGGGCCTAATTTCTCGCTGGCAAAAAAGCTTAAGTTAAAGGCTTTCATTCGTCCAAGCGATGGGGTAAATTCCGCATTTGCATTCTAGGGTATCTATTTACCATGAACCCTTTCAACGATGCATGAGGCTAGGATAAAATAATGAAGATACTCTTATTATCAATTAATATTGGCATTACAAAGTTGAACCTGTCCAAGCTTTAATAACTTTTTTACCACTCAAATAAATAAATCCATATAGCTTTTGCATAGTGTGAAAGATTTTTTTTACCCGTTTCTTGCGGAAACCTTGTTTCAGCACCTTGGCAAGTTGTGGCGTCGGTTCCTTAATTCCTGTTCTACTCAACATCAGATTAATTCCTGTTCTACTCAACATCAGGAGTAATCCATCACGTTCAAGTCCGACGATTGCGCAGGCAATTACGTTAATGTGAGGCGCCCACTCAGGCAAGTACGTTGAGGTTCTGCGACGTTAATGTGAGGCGCCCACTCAGGCAAGTACGTTGAGGTTCTGCGATTGCGCCGGCAGTTTGTTGGGATCGTATTTTTTTTTGTGCATCTTAACCCTTCTTAAAACACTTGCGCTGTAATAATAAGATTGCATTATCTTCTTGATAGCTGCTCCGCCACACTGGGAAGAACGTTGTAATCCTGGGTTGCCTCTGGTCAGCTGATGTTGATAGATAGTCTGGAGATCATTTCTGCATGAAGTGCGACAATTGGTGTAAGGTAATACCCTGATTTTACTGCAATAATTACCACAGATCAACTCAATGCTTGTCTATTGACATGTTTTTATCGTGAATTAGGACATAAACTCGGTCGGATGTTGGCAATGATGAGGGAGATAGCGCGGTAATGACCACAGATTGGCCTCCATGCTTTTATAGAGAATTTAGACGAGAATTCGGTAGGAAGTAGGCAAAGATGAGTGAAAATATTTCATTCGTCTACAGTTCCCATATTTTTTAGAGGGGAGGGGAGGGGATCACCCACTGCGAAGCTCAACGTGGATCCGGTGAATTCACGGCTTGGCAGTTGGAGCCCTCCATTAGTCCATGAAGGACACGAGCTCTATTTGAGATTTGCAGTCTTCTTCCTAAGTTTAGCACCTTAGAATTCTACGATGCCTAGCTAGACAGGTGCCGCCATGAGCATGGCATGTAGTAGCATTCTGCAACCTTAATGAAGGAGATACTGCACAACACCTAAAACTTGTGTCGTGGGTAAATGACTACTACAGTAGCTCTTCACCCGTTCACGTTCAAGGGATACGATTCACGCACCTCACCAATCTCTTGCGCATGCAATCGTATGTACGATGCAGGGGTCCAAAAGCCATTTTCCATCTTCACATGACCCCTTTCACTTGCATCTTCCACTGCACCCTCATAAACACAGCCCCAGTAGATTAGGAAATCAAAACAGCTGACAAAATCTTGCTCGTAAGTCACAAAATATGCCAACTGACAGATTTCCGCTGTGCTACATCTCATAATAAAAATATCGAACAGACTTAGGATGAAATATCGATCAGACATGCCAATATGAGAAACTAAAAAATTCAAACGACTGTGCAGGATGTGTTTGATCGTATTGCTTGTCCAACTATAACCTGTCGTCCTGTACCATGGGTTAATTTCATAAATGAACACGTAGTCAGCTTATGCACGTTGTGGCCCCCCTAAATGTTTGCGCTATCTAGACTCCAAAGCAATTCTTAACCCCCTGCAGCACCAATGCATGTTAATTATACGACCACGACGCATCAAATATCGCAATCAGTTCAAGAAGATCCAAACGCGCGTTGACACCTCGTGTCACCGTGGGACATCAATCCGAGGTGCCAACACTTCTTTGATTATATTTTCTAAGTATAAGGAAAGGTCGTATCACGAATACTGCAATGTCTTGAACCCTTTCTGCGGATTTTAAGATTTTGAATGAATTAAAATATATTTTCGTACAATGTATGGTTCAAAAAAGATTGAACTCTCACAATACTTTGATAATATGAGCAAAGTCTTGGTTGGCCTGAGCTGTTCTGAAGTCAGTGTTCGCTACTTAAATACACTATATATTAACCTGTAAGTAATTGTTGGGACAGCAGATTGTGCTCGAATACACTGTTCTACTTGAGCTCTAAAATGTCTTCACTGTGCAAAGCTCTTTAACGTTGCAGCTGCTCAAGTAACACTCTGCCAATTCTTAAATAGTTTGAATGTAATGCTTCAATTTTGTTATTGTTCATTGATTGGTAAAGATATACCTTCGAAAAAAACTCTTTTCTCATTTTAAACGTTCAACTCCTTATGCGCAAGTTCTAAATTCCTCGAAATTTTTGGAGCACAAGACCTAACACTAATAAATTAGTGGACACATTCCTGCTTTATTTGACATCTTTAAATGCTCCTCCACAAACCTTTGTTCCCAATCCTCCCAACGTTGGGCCTCGCCAGATCTTCAACGACTGTCTGAACCAACCGCATATCTACATGCCTGGTTCATGCCCAGCACGTAGGGGGGTTGAAAAAAGAGCAATTAAGAAGGACAACATTATCAGTACAAAATGATCTAAATTAAAGGGGAGACGAGGTCCTATAGTCTCAGTACGTAGTGACCTAAATTAAAGAGGAGAAGAGGGCCTACAACCCACCAGATGCATGGAGGCAGTTGACCCTGACACTACCTGTAGCATTACTGCAATATCTCTGATAAGGTATTCTATTAGTGGATCTTTTTTTTTCATCTCAGCATCGAGAATTTCGTCGACTACTTTATAGCGTCATTAATCTTGCTAAAACGATCAATTGTCATGTTCAAGGTTCATTGTAATTGATTCCTACGCGTATTTACTGCAATGGGTTCGTACACTTATTTAACTGGAGTCGTTTACAGTTATAGCAAATTTCCGAAATTGTGATAGCGTGAGAAAACAGTATCCTAAACGGCAATATCTCGGTTTTGAATTACGCGCGGTTCATCGTCTCCAACCGTTGGCTGATGATGAGTAACACATAATTTCTCTTCGTATTCATTTAGAAAAAATGTGCATTACTAAATTGGTGATCGTTACCACAGTACCACATATTGTGACGAGTACTGATATGCTCTTACTCAGTACCACATAATGTGGCGAGTACTGATATGCTCTTCCTCAGTACCACATGCTGTGGCGAGTACTGATATGCTCTTACTTAGTACCACATATTCTGGCGAGTACTGATATGCTCTTCCTCAGTACCACATGCTGCGGCGAGTACTGATATGCTCTTGCTCAGTACCACATATTGTTGCGAGTATTGATATGCTCTTCATCAGTACCACAAATTATGGCGAGTACTGATATGATTGCCTCAGTTCTACATGTTGTGGCGAGTACTGATATGCTCTTCCTTGGTACCACATGCTGTGGCGAGTACTGATATGCTATTCATCAGTACCACATATTGTGACGAGTACTGATATGTTCTTCCTCAATAGCACATACTGTGACGAGTACTGATATGCTCTTCCTCAGTACCACATATTGTGGCGTGTACTGATATGCTCTTCCTAAGTACCACATATTGTGGCGAGTACTGATATGCTCTTCTTCAGTACCACATACTGTGGCGAGTACTAATATGCTTTTCCTCGGTGCCACATATTGTGGCGTGTACCGACATGCTCTTCCTCAGTACCACGTATTGTGGCGAGTACTGATATGCTCTTCCTTAGTACCACATATTGTGGCGAGTACTCATGTGCTTTTCCTCGTTACCACATACTATGGCGAGTGCTGATATGTTCTTCGAATTAGGTCGTAACGACTGCGGCTTAGTCAGTGGCATGGATCCAGTGCTGCACTGTTTCAGAAGTAGTGCCAGAGGACGCGTATGGTTACTGGGATTCGCTGCTGCACTGTGTCAAGCTCTACCTGGGAGCAGATGACTACAATAATTCACTGCTTCATAGTTTAAGAACCAATACTTGGAGGCAGAAGGTTTCAAGGATTCACTGCTGTATTTTTTGAGGAACATTTTCTAGAGACGGATGGTTACAAGAATTCCCTCACTGCTTAGCTTCCAAAGAAGTACTCGCAGGCAGATGGTTACAATAAATCACGGCTTCATAATTTCAGAAGCAGTCCTTGGAGGAATCAGTCCTTCACTATTGAATAGTTTTCGAAGAATTACATGGAAGCTTTGTGAGATGCACCTGTTGGCAGATGGCTATATCCACTATGCAGCATAGTTCAAGAAGCTGCGCACTCAGAAAAAAACTATTCGTTGTTCGGTTTTGCGTGTTGTATGGAAACAATTCTTGTAAATTCAACAATATTCGTATGAAGCTAGTCCGAACTCGTAGTGAAAACACGTTTTTAAGTCTATGAACGCAAGTGCATTGTTTAAAGCTGGTAGCAAACACTAAATTTGACAGTCAATGCTTCAGTGGTGAAGTTTCCGCTTGAGTTTGAACTGCGTGATTACGGTTTGAAATAGCTGACAACGATTTACCGTTCTGTTCCTGAACCACTCTATACTCCATTCCTAGGCGTGACATTTTAACGAGATATTTTCTTTTATCTTGCATCTGATGGTTACAATTATTTATCTTGCTGCACTGTTTCAGAAGCTGCACTGAGATGCAAATGGTGACAGACATTGACTCTAGATCTTCACCCATGCAAGAGGCATACCTAGTGCAGCTCATGCTACCACATCGCAAAGTTGTGTTTTTTCCGCAGTTTTGTTTCATATTGAATCCTCATACGATAGTAAACTTTACTCTTTATTGAAGGTAGTGGTACTATTTCACCCCTAAAATAGTTGCCTAAACTGCACAATGTTCTACTCTTGCATTAGGGGTGTTCTATTCCTAGTTATTATCGCGCAGTTACTGATGGAAGCTGTGACCGCATAATATGTACTGATATTGAAGCACACAGGTAGGAGCTTCTCTTTCCACCACTGCATCTATATGTGACATGAGAAATGCACTCATCTTGCTTGGAGTGGTAGCAGTTGCAAACTGGGGCAGTGAATAAGTGTTATTATTTCTCACGTAATGTTCAGATTTTGTTCGGATGCTGTTTGCAGCAAATAAATGTTTATGAACAATGATTTATATTGCGCGGCTATTTGCAGTGATTTAAATAGTTTAAAACGACAGTCTCTTCTGCTAACTTTACAGCCATACATCTTTTCAGAGTTATTAACCGCCAAGGTTGGCCTTTATTTCGCTAATCGATGCATTAGTTATTTTTCAGCGGGATTGCAGAACACAGAGAAGCAAGTATGAGCAGGTCATAAGGACACTTAATAATAATTTTCCAGTCTTTATTAGGCATTTATTCCTTTTTTTAACAATCGTACGTTATTATTTCCGTGCACTACAAATTCTTTAATGTGTCCTAGATGAATGAGGAAATTATAGTTATTCTTTCGTTGCATCAAGTCTGGTCTGAAATAAGACCAGACTATCATGGACTAGGCGAATTAATTTCTGTAGCAGGGTGTCCTCTGTTCCAATCATGAAGGGATATTCTCATGAGCAGTCGCACCGACGGCTTTAAACTATTGTAAGCGATGGCCGTTGCCCACCCAAGCTGTTCACGTGGCAAGGTCATGAAGCCTGCCAAACCAACACCAGCGCTGCGCACGCCAACCCGGGTTATGACCACTGGGACCAGGCTCTCCTGGGCTATAAAATAAAACCGGGCACTTCGTGCATGCCGCTCTCTGGCTGGCATCCGTGACAGGATTTTCCACCCCTGGGTACCCCTCGCGCTGTGCCGCAGCACCCATAATAGCCACCCAGACCCTGGGCGTCCTCTGGGTTCAATTCCGGGTTTGGCAAATGCAGAGCCGTATCTTACCACAGATCTCCCACTTCCAGGCCACATCACACACATGGGCGGCACCCACACCGGGACCTTGGATAACAAAGGATTCACCTTGGCGCCTCTCACCCTTTTTCTCCGACTGTAGCCCGTTCCTGAACAGCGGAGGCTGTCCAGAAGTGGGGTTACACGCCAAGGATACTGAAGATGAACCTGCAAACAACGGGCAATAAGCTGGCCATTAGATGAATACCTGAACATCCCCAGACTCCCCCCCCCTCATCATCATCCAAGGGCGAGAACACACAAGGCACCACGCTCACACTACGAGGAAGGTTTTACAACCAAACTGCATATTCAGACCTAAGGACACACGAATTATGATGCTATAAAACAGGCTGATGTTTTAGCGTTTATTACCACATCCACTTGATTCCTCGAGTTGAAGATATTGAGATCTGTTTCATTTGACCATAAAAACAAGTTGAAGTTTAGTCTATATGAATCTTGGTAATGAGCTAGGCTAACTATATGAAGTGGGACTTCGTTGATATGACTTATGACGTAAGGGTTAAAATGAGAGAAAACTTTACACAAGTTAGGAAGCCATTTCTTTATATTTTATCCGTAGTAATCGATCTCCTAAATACAACCTTCCGGATTTTGCCCGTTGAAAATCAGTTTATTGTTGTATCCCGGCCTTATAGTCTTTTCATCGCTGGCAGTAACATGGCAACACGATGTAAACAGAGCTTGTCTGGAGGGCAGGTAGTATGACGTCACAATGTTGAGCTCAGCGCGGTCAGTTGGTTTACTAACACCCAGTCATGATAACCTTCATTTTTTGAATACCCTGCAGATGTCACCAAGCGGCCTTATTACGAGATACGGCTAATTTCAATCCTTTCGAAAAGTGAAATCGAAGAGCAAGCGATGTTTTCATTGTTTTGTCATCTTAAGGCATTACAATGAAAGGATTCTATTCTCGAGATTCCGTGTGATAGCAGCAACGCACTGACCTGGCAAGAGATTCCAAACTTCAAGACTTTCTTGTGCCGCCACTTCAACAACGCATTCCCACGAGGACTACAAAACAAAACCTGCCTCCTAATCAAACTTGTTTGCTCTCCAAACAGGTTCGGAGAGTAAATTGCAACCACCGTCTCGTTCGTGCCTAGAGCCTTCGTGGCATGCAGATAAATCCCAGCTGTCCTGTATGAGTATGATATTTGCACAAGTTGTATCCTAGGGAACCCTAGGATACTGATGGCAGCACAAGCTGTATCATGCTAGCCACCATGTGCCCTGTAATGATACTGATGACAGAGTAGAGTATATAGGTGCAAATATGCCCTGGAAATAGGCGGTGCAAATATGCCCTGGAAATAGGCGGTGCAAATATGCCCTGGAAATAGGCGGTGCAAATATGCCCTGGAAATAGGCGGTGCAAATATGCCCTGGAAATAGGCGGTGCGAATATGCCCTGGAGATAGGTGCTACAAATATGCTTTGTGAAGGAATTAGATATAGGATGACTAGATCTTTGAACCTATTATCGAATGTAATTGTTATGAAGTATGTTATTTGTTAATGTGTCCGGCTCAGGCGCTGTATTTCTCGGACATTGTAGTTATATCTAAAGACAAATTGATCTTGTGGTCAAGTTAGTTACTGATGGTTCATAGAGATACCAAGAACGCAAGTTTTTTGTGAGTCGGCCGATGTATTTGTTAGGATGTATGTTATTTGTTTGCGTGTCTGACTTAGTCGCTGTATATCTCGGACATTGTAGTTATATGTTAAGACATTGATCTTGTGGTCAAGTTGGTTACTGATGGTACATAGAGTTACCAAGAACGCAAGTCTTTTGTTAGTCGGCCGATGTATTTGTTAGGATGTATGTTATTTGTTAGTGTGTCTGACTTAGTCGCTGTTTATCTCGGATAATATAGTTATTTCTTAAGACAATTACTCATGTGGTCAAGTGAGTTACTGATGGTACATAGAGACTGCCCGGGACGGGTGGGGAAGAGGGGAGGGGTTGACCGGAGTCAGGCGGTGTCCAAAACGCAAGTAGAAGCGATCGCTATAGTTCAACCGCAAGTGGTAATTAGCTATTACAATTAGCGATTTTATCTCTGGATGTGCGGTCACACAAAGATTAGTTTTTTCTATACGGGAAAATTTCAGTATCCGTTCGGTATCTGGTTGCTTTCATTTACGATTGCTTACGTACGGATTATATAGATGTACGTTATTAGGGCTTGTCGATGCTGTATATGATTGTTTTGGAATATTTCGCTCGGTAGGATGGCATGATATATATTACTATGTTTGTTATTAAATGACTCATTTGAATAGAAGCCATCGTTTATACATGATATTTTATATTGTACGATTGATATTATTGATTAAATCTACTCGCTTTGTCGCATTTAATGTACATATTTTCATAGATTCGTCAGGATCCAATGTTGGGAACCGAACAGTTGCAGATACGTTCACGTAGTTTTTCAGATGAATTTTTCTGTTGTCACTGAAACAAGGTTTATTTATACATATATATTAATGGAATAAAATACACTTTTAGGTGAACAATTTTGGGGTTTTGGCTCAACATTCACGCATGTTCGAAAAACATATTACAGGTAGACAATCAATCATGGTTAATTATATATATTTATTTGATTTACATAGAATCATTTACATTGTTTTTTTATGGGTTCCTTTACAGTTCTTTCCAATGCATATTTTTCAATGCCTATTTAGGTGGACAATGAGACAAGTTTATTATTAGAATTTTTATATTTCTATGTACATAATTGCATACAAAGATTATTCACATTTTATGAACATTTAGAGGATAAAACCTGTTGAGGTACACGTACTTTCATCATTAAGTCGACTACATACGCCATAGACGGTCTCACCCGGCTTGCCTCTCTTCCATGTTAAATCCATTTCTTCATCGATTTCATTAACCGCGGCACATCGCTACCTCTTTCTAGTGACGGTATGTTTATTTTCAATGAATTTTTTGGGAATGACCAAGTAACCATAGGCAAGAGTTGTGCATGCGTCGAGAGAGTAGCCCCTTTTCTCAAATTTACTGAGGCAGTTGTGATAGTGCGTACAGTTTGGAGTTGGCATGCTTGCGCACGAATGTTGTGGAGTTGTGTAAGCGTCGAGATTGTAGCGCTTTTTCTCAAATTTACTGAGGCAGTTGTGATAGTGCGTACAGTTTGGAGTTGGCATGCTTGCGAACGAATGTTGTGTATTGTCTCAAAGTGTGTGTATGTTTTCCGGTTATGCATATCTCTGTATTGTTTATGTTTGATTTTGGCTTGTGTCTGGTAATTGACGCCTTTAGCAGCCGCTTTTGTTGCGTCGAACTCAAGAAACATGCTGTAACACTTGGGTTGTAAGCAGATAATTTCACACAGGAAGTCATCAGCTGTTTCTCTTTTCAGTAGTCCTAGCTGTCCTTTCTTGGATTCATCGAACAAGGGGTGATTTTGGGATAGTTGGAGCAGTCCACGTATTCAGCCAGGGGTGCTTGGCTCATTTCCGCTTCAATGTCGGCCACACCTTTGAACTGGATCAGCAACGAGTCAGTGTCCGAGTAGATGAGCGAGACGTTGTCACCGTAGTGTGGCTTCAGTGTCATAGAAGAAGCTGTAGACTTTTGCTTCTGTTTATTCAAGCACGAAGAATCCAACTTGGAGTGGATGAACCATTCGGTTATTTTTTTTGCTTGAGGATCATGATGACTGTTTCGGGGCCGATGGCGTAGCAGTTTTATAGGAGCGGGTTGGCAGCGTGTGAATGTATACTTTAACGTTTAGAAGACGATTTACTGGATGGAGGGGCTCCTAGAGCATTTACGGTTTGCTACCCTTCACCTGATGAGATATATACCTTCGATAGCTTAGGTATATGTGTACAACTTCAATTAGCCAAATATCTATCACATTTTCAACGTGGGGCAAGAGGCGTTCTTGTACATTTTCAATGTTAGTTAGGATCATCTGGGTATGTTTTTGTTTCTATAATCTATTGGTGTTCTAGACTAACGCCCTTAGTACAAATTTTAGATAAACGTCGACCCTTGGGAGAAGTGTATGCAACACTTGTAATCCTATCCTTGTAACCAAAACTTTGTATTTAGTCTCCAGCGAGCTTTTTATCGACGCTAATTTTTTAATTACTTGTACATGTTTATGACATCGAATCGTTTCACGCTTCTTCTTGCTATTGCCCACATTACCATTAATTATATTCCCGCAGATTTCCGAAATATTCATAATTCTCCTAGCATTTAAACGTTTGAGACATGATTCTCTCTCCTCATGTTTCATTACCAATAATTTTGAAAAAAAAAAATCAGATATACATTTGATTTTATTATGCAATTTTTCACTTCTTATACTTGTCACCCTTTCATTACCCCACTTGATATTTCGGTTTTCTTCAACGTTTGTAGGTTTTTCTTCACATGACATATCCTCGATATCACTGTCACTGATATCCATTCCACTGAAAGTATCCCACGTTTTCCCTTTATTTTCATTATTTTCAATTTCGGCTAAGGTTTGGGTATACTCCCCCCATTTCACCCAATCTTTATACATTCCACGTTTGGTTGACAACGGCATCGCACTTTCTTTACTGCCTGCAC
>SDVV010014812.1:0-14702 GCA_016164225.1 Gammarus roeselii
ATTCATATGCTCTAACAATTTCCTACAAATTCATATACCCATTGAGTTAAAAAAAAAATCAGTTTCTAAAATACATTCGTGATCGATGAGAGCGAGCACTCTTTGCTGACGCGATGAAATATGCGAAATGCTTGCATGTCCTCTGATTTATACAGACAACTACGAGACAAACTCCAACCAAAAATTTATCGCGTCGGTGGTTACCGTATCAAACGGACCCTGTGAAACGTGATTCAAACGACTTGAGATCGCAACATTCCAAGTAAAGAATACGTTCAATCAAGCATAAGGACCAATAAAAGCTATCCTCTTTCTTACTTGAAAAAAAACGTTCAATGAAGCGAAATGAACCAATTAAAAGCTAACCGTTTTACTTGAAGCGTCATATTTGAAGTTTCGAATCAAACTGAATACAACTCCTACCAACACTACTCTCGTGAGAAATATCTGCTACAGTTTTCAGCATCCGTCAAAAACAAGAATGTTCGCCAGAACAATCTACCAGCGACCTAAACATCGGCGCCAACTAGACCCTCAGAGAACAGTGAAGGAAGTCACTTAAAACTACAGTACTATTTTATTTAAGATAAATACCTACCTACCGTCAATTGCAAGTAAACTAGACTTTAACTACTGTAGAAAAATTAGCCAAGATATCAACAGTGTGGCTCTACCACATGTCCTGTACAATGGTATTTCTTTTCTAGCAATACGGTTAAAACACTAGTGAATGGCAATAATTATAAGAAAAAAAGAGCTCATCGAACTCCCCAAAGCTGTTAAGGTACGAAAACAATAATGAACAGCTTTAGTGAATGTGTTTACAGTACTTACGCTACGCTAGATAGATCACTATTTAAGTTAATAACTATATACAACAATCAGGAATGTGTAGCAAGTGTTTGGGGCCCATGAAGCCCACAACAATGAATGATATGGTAACATTCAGCTGTACAACACAGGTGACTCTGCCGGGCGCGCGTACACACTCGTACAAGTACTTTGGTGATTGGACGTTTACACGAGTTGCACAACAACTGAACGTGACATTGTCAGGCCAACGCACCCTGCACTGGACGTTCATTTGAGGAGCAGCATTACTTATTGCTGCTGTGACGAGCCCATCACAAACAGACCTGCTAACCGTATTCAGCATCCCAAACAGATTCAGTACATGGAACGCATCATTGACTTAACCTGAGACATAATACAAATTGGGCTCTTCTGCACGCCCAACACGGGATTTAGTGGGCAGTCTTTCTCAGGGGCCTTCGTAAAGATTTCTCGGACACCAGTCTTCACGCATTCCAATGATGATTACCCTGTGCATGCGGCAACTCAAGTGAGGACAATTTCATTAACACCATCCTAGCGTTTGTACATTTAACAATGAGACCCACACGAAGCCAAACCAGGAGAGGCCACACTAATAGGAGCAGTGCTACCGAGCCTGGCGCCTCCCACCGCCGTCTATGGGCACTAACAAGTGGGAAAGATCAGTGGCCACCTCCATCAGGCACCATTCCTGCGGACGCTAATTGATATCATTCAAAGTTGGTGGGAAACATATTATTGAGGTCAAAATTATTATGACCGGACTGGTCTAGAATCTGGAGCATGTCTGTCAGCTCGGGCTGCTGTTGTTGCTGCGTGGAGGGGTGCGGAGGCTGGTTGGAAGGGTGGTGGTGCACTGCGCTGGTCGAAGGGCCTCCATCCTCACCAGTTAAGCTGGGATACTGCCAAAGTCCTGAAAAAGGATACACTATATATATTGGTTACAAATTGTGCAATTTTCCGGAATTACTAAAATAAAATCTGAATGATTGATCATTTCGTATAGTTGTCAACATAAAAGGCTAAGCGCAATTGTCCAAATTCGTAAGTTTCATTTTCATTAAAAAAATTAACACAGATACAGACACTAGGCCGCATCCCCCAGAAAGGGAGAAGGCCAACGGCAAGGCGCACCTCACCCTCATACACTCACACAACTTAGCCCTTTTGTGCTCAAGGGTCCGGCCGGTACCCCCTCAACATACACTCTGGGTCACGTGTGCAGTTCGAGGATCCGTCGTCAGCAGCAGGGCCTGACAGTTTTCACTGGTTTACCCCCGCCGCATCATAATGACCGCCCCCCCCCCCACCCACGACCATCCCGACAGCGGGGTGCCAAGGGCGGGAAAGCACATCAGAGCAGCGTCAAAATCAACCATTCACAACCATTCTCCCCTCACGTCTGTTCATTGCACGCTCTCTCGCTACTTCCACATTCATGTCTCTCCTTCCTAACGCCTGCTTTACACCATCCATCCAACCAAACTTCGGTCTACCTCTAGGCCTGCGACCACTCGCTTCATCCCCCTTTTCACCAATCTCCCTTTATCCATCCTCTCCATGTGCCCGAATCATCTCAGAACACGCGAATCCACTCTGTCCTCCAACTGAGGAGTTGATTTGAGCTTCATTTCTACCAGAGCCTCAACGTGAGTCATAATAGGCTCCCCCGTGGGGCGCGGAGAATATCGGAGAGGCTACAATGTTGCTGTGGGTGGTGTTGCACAGATGCCGGTTTTGGGAGACTTGTTGATGACATTACTAAGAAAGAGGTGCAGAAGGCGGTAGAGGTGATGAGAGCAGGAAAAGTCGCTGGTTTGAACAGCGTGGCGACTGAGTATCTAAAAAGGGGTGGATTGACGATTGGCTGGTGAGTAGTGAATGAATCTGTTCTTTGTCGAGAGTGGTGCCGATTGGGCGGCGCAGTGCTTGCATTGTTCCGCTGTATAAGGGCAAAGGAGATAAAAATGAATGCCTCAATTTATGAAATATCAGTTTGTTGTGTTTCATCGGTAAGTTGTACGGGAGAGTGCAGACCAAAAAGAATAGTGATTGTACGGATGATGCAATTGGCGAGGAACAGTGCGGCTTCGAGAGTGGTAGAAGGTGTACCGATCATATTTATGTGGTGAAACAAGTCATTGATTAGTACCTTGCCAAGGGAAATTACGTGTTCTAGGTCTTCAGGGATCTGGAAAGGGTCGACAGAAAAGTGCTGTAGTGTGTAGAGTTTGTATGGAGCGGGCGAAAATCTGTTGAAAGCGGTCCAGAGTTTTTTGTTAGCAGCAGAGCATGCGTCAGAGTGGGTTCACAGTGAAAGTGGTCCAAGACCAAATGCGTTATGTCTCTTCGGTTGTTTAGTCTCTATATGGACGGAGTGGTCAAAGAGGTGAACACGACTGTAATAAGTCATGGCTTGGAGCTGTTGGAAGCGAATGGGCATATTGGATATTGAGAGAGTTACTGTTTGCGGATGATCGGCACTGGTGGCGGATTTAGAGAAATTGTGTAGGCTAGTTTAAAAAGTTAGGTGGAGAGCGAGAGAAGAGGAAAGTTCAAGTTAACATGGGTAAAAGTTAAGTAATGGGATGTTCGAGGGATATCGATGCGAGCAGAATTAGTGTCCTCCTAAAGGGAGAGCTATTGAGTGGAGTTCGATGTTTCAAGTACCTGGGCTTCCTTGTGTAGAAGACTGAATCAGTGGAAACTCAGGTGAAGACGCGAGTGAAGGAAGGGTCTAAAGTGTTGTGTGCACCGAACAATGTTGTGAGATGTAGGACGTTTGGGATGGCAGCAAAGAGAGGGCTGGGTAGTATGCGAGGGCAGTTGTCCCAATTGTGCTCATCGGAGCTGAGACTTGGAGGGGAGGTGTTGAGAGCAGAAGAAAGTTGAATTTCATCCCGATTAAATGTTTGAGGAGCAGCAAGAAACGATCAAACGTTTGTCAGTACTTGATTGATTGATTGATTTATTATTTGCTTTCATGTTCCACCGAGTACTTGATTGATATAGTTACATTTTTTTATTTGCTGACGTTCAACAATGATAATTTTCATGCTCAACTTTTTTGGCCGTCTCACTTCATTCAGTTGACAAAGAGATTCCCAGAAAAAGAATTCACCATCCTCGTTCTCACTCGCACCACGTCGTTATTGATCCTGTCTCAGCGTCACATCAGCCACGCTCCTCAAACAATTCATTTCGAAGACATTCAACGTTCCTCTCTTCTGCTTTTTCTCTCCCGCCCCCATGTCTCAACCCCATAGAGTACAGTTGAGGCAACTACACCCTCATATAGCTTTCTTTGCACCATCCCCAAGTCCTACAGCTCATTACACTCTTCAATGCACGCAACCCTTGACACCCTGCTTTCACTCGAGACTTCACTTCAGTGTCCACTAGTGCAGTCTTCTCCACATGAGTGTCCAGATACTGAAAATACTGAACTTTCTCCAAAATCTCTCCGAGCATTTCCTTACTTCAATCTTACCCACGTTCACTCGAAGCGTCCTTCTCTAACCACACTCTACATAACTCAGGTACTAGCCTACACAGCTTCTCTGAATCTGGCACCAGTGCCGTATCATCCGCAAACAGTAACTGGCTCAACTGCCAATTCTGCCCATTCGTTTTCAACAGCTCCAGGCCACGACCCAATACACTAGCGTTCGCAGACCTGATCACTCCATCCATGCAGAGATGGTTGAACAGCGAGGGAGATATAACGCTGTTCTCAGACCCACTTTCACTGTAAACCAATCACTCCCTCGCTCCACACTCTGACATATGCTCTGCTGCCAACATTCAACATTCATTACTCTAAATTGTACCTGGCTGCGGCGTGGAGTATGAAGGTAGCGGCGCGCGGGGGGCCGTCGAGAGAGGAGTGTATGAAGGGGTAGACGGGGACCGGGACGGAGAGAGGTTGTTGCTGCTGCTAGCGTAGGTGCTGTACGCACCCGTGCTCTCATTACCCTGAAACACAAAATAAATATACATATATATCCTTGGATGTTGTTTGGGACCCCAGTCTCGGCCACGCTGGTGTGCCGTCAGAGGTTCCCGCTGCTTCCCCCACCCCCCACTCATCACCCGCAGGGGAGGCGCATTATAGCTAAAAATTTACCAACAAAATTATACAGCTGCATACAAAGCCACCTAGTACTGTTAAAAGTATCAGATAAGATTAGAGTGACTACGTTTTCTTGAGCGGTGGAGTTAATGTACTTCTGCCCCAGCAATCGTCGGCGGGGCTAGGCTCAGATTTGATTTGAGGCTCAACGTGAGTCATCGCACGCTATCCCGTAGGGCACAAAAATCCGTCATACGCTTCGTACGCGAGGTCAAGTAAAAATTTCAATTGCAATATACAAGCAGGCTAGTGCGTTTAGGAAGGAGGACGATTTAAACAGGGATGTTCTTAGAGAGCTTCATGAAGTTCGGTATGTTTTCGAAAACGGATAGTTTTCTCCGGAAAGTTAGGTTGGTGAGCAGGCTTTGTAGGTTGCAGGATGGGCTTAAGGAGGTTCATCAGGCTGCTGCGAGTGCATTACTTTTCATAAGCAAGTGTGTCACACTGATTGCCACCTGGTGGCATAAGGGCATGGTGGCGCGTCCAGTCCCATGTCTACATCCATCAGATGGTTGTGAGTTACCCACGTGTGTCCCGTGCACAAGAAGTTGATGAACACTTGGTCTCTTCCATTGGAAAATTTGGTTTCACATTCTTCTACCAAGGGTTTAACTGCAAGCACCTTTTGTTCACTCTGTTGCCACAAGTCGTTCCATCACGTTGTTATTTGAGAGTTGATGATTGGAAACCAGTCTCGGTAATATGGTGATAAATTGTTCATGATCGGTAGACACCAGTTGGTGAGGGACTCAGCAAACCAGTTACCTTTTGCTCCCACGTGTCCAGGAATCCAGCAGAACTCGACCGCTTCACCAGTCTCGGAGAGTGAGAATAGGTCGTGTTGCCTTGACGGAGAGCAGTGTGTTCATGGTGCAGAGTTTCCAGCTGGGTGAAAGCACTCAGACTGTCTGAAAGTACGACGTATTTGGAGAGCCGGTCATTTTTTTGTAATGGAAATAGCTAATTTGAGAGCGTGCAGCTCTGCAGAGAATACCGAGGCCTCTTGTGGTAGGGTTGCCGTTCTCGTGAGGCTTCTCCGCTCACGGCGGCAGCTCACACTCCGTCCGCTGTTTTGGAGCCGTCAGTGTATATGTGGCGGTGCTCTAAGAATTGTTCCTCAAGTAGTTCCGGAATTCTCGGCGGTACGAGTTGGTTTGAAGTTGTTGCTTTAGGGTACACTTGAAATCTAGGTTGACCAACGATGGACTGATCATCCACGTTGGTGTGCTGATTTGAAGAATTCGGCAGGAAAATGAAGGCTTGATTGTCTTGCAATTGATATTCAGCGAGGTTAGTAAGGTGTCCACACGTAGGGAAACAGGTGAGCATACATTCATTCTTCTTAGCCGCAAAGAGGCGTTTATCGAGAGTGTTGGTGATAAGGCTCCTAGTCTTGAAGTAGAATTTTAGTGAGAGTAGGTCTCACCGGAGCGGAAGATTAGAGTGTCAATGCTTTCTAGTACACGGGTCACCGGAGCGGAAGAGGCAGCTCGTTAGCCAGCATGTTTAGGGATTCGATAGCAGTGGAGTGGAACGTGCCGGTTGTGATACGCAGAGCGTTATTCACGATGATAGAGGAATCGAGAGCAGCTTTGGCTGCTGAACCCTACACAACGGCTCCATAGTCGATGCGTGAGCGTATTATTGTTCTGAATAATGGCATGCCGGTTTCCATATTGGCACCGAATTTCAGAAATGTTACAGAGGGGTGTTAGAATCGTGCTACCGTATCCCCTGCGTGTTGTATGAGGCGACTAATGAGGGGTGGAGCGAGGGGCTAGGAATTCCCTCTAAAATTCTCCCTAAAAGATTGCAAGACAAGCGGGAGGAGGAGAGCCTCACGCCTCTCCTAACCCTATCGTTAGGGTCGCAGAATGCACGTGGGGTTAGTACAAATGAATTTGATTTGAGCCTCATTTTCACCAGAGCAGTACAAATGAAGCAAAGAGGAGAGAGATTGACGAGATGTTTGTGAGGAGGAAGTTTGATGTGTTGGCGCTGAGTGAGACGAAGTTGAATGGTAAGGGCGAATGTTAGTTTAGTGTGGTAACTGGAAGAAAGTCGGGCGTAAAGGCAGGTTGGACACGAGGAGGGAGAAATATGACAACGTGAGATGGCAGGACCTGCAAGATGTGGAGGAAGAATGGGGACGTTCAGAGATGCCTTGTTGAGATGTTCGAAAAATGTGTGTGGTGTGCGTCGTGTGGGCGGTAACAGATGGTGGGGCTGCGAGTGGTGGAACGAGGAGGTCAAACTGGCGGTGGCGCAATAAAAGAAGAGCCTCTCAGCAGTGGTTGCAAGAGAGGTCGGGGGTAGCCTATGGCAATAATAATGAGAAGAGAAAAAAGGTAAAGCGAGTAGTGAGGAGAGCCAAAAGGGACGATGATGCCAGATGGGGCTGACAGTTGTGCTAGAGTTTTGAGAAAAACAATGATATTCTGGAAAGAGGGTGAGAAAGGGAGAGACTGGGAATTACGAGGCCGTTGTTGTTGTTGTTGTTTTTGTTGTTTGAATTGATTTGGGCCTCATTCCCACCAGAGTTGTTGTTATTGTTGTTGCTTAACCCAAACTCCCCATGCGATGGAGGAGCCACAGCCAGCGCAAAACCCGAAGCCCCGGAACCCACCGACATGTGCATGTTATGGATGTTTCAGCAGATGTAGGCTTTTATATTATGCCTACACCCCTGATGAAGTTGATGCTGTCTTTCGGGCGTTCCCAAAGATAACGCGACGTGATATTGTGGTCGAGGCGCCGGGTGCTACGGCTGGGCAAGATGTCATGACGTGCCCGACCGTATCGGGAGCACCCCTACATCGCAAACAAAGGTCGGTAGGGACATTCTCCAGTCTATGCTGGTATGACTGGAAGGTCGTGTGGTGTCCGCACCTCAGCCGCGACAAGAGGCCCCGGTCACCTCTGGGCAACCCCAACTCCTCCACGTCCACCTCAAGCGGGTGACCCCGCAGGACAGTGTTGATTCCGTGTTCACCCAATGCAAGGGCTGAGAAGTGTGTGTGTGTGTGTGCATCTGTTTGGGCATAGATGTGTTGTCTATAGTACAAGGAATGGTCGTGTGGTGATGGCCGAAGTGTGTTGCTGGTGTGTTGTGTAGGTGACTGTTGGTTTGACGGGGGTTCAGTAGGTGGTAGCAGGGATGTGTCTGGTCTACAATCTTGTTAAAAAATTGAGTCCCTCAAATCAAGATGATGTTTGATAGGAAGGACCTTGGTGTCCTCATGCAGGTGGGAAATTGGTGTGGACTGTGTGTGTACAGCCCGTGGCAATGCAGCAGGCCGTGTTTGCGTAGGCCTTGACCTCGGGCCTAATCAATTGTCTGAATAGTGTCGTAATCGATTCCATGGAGTGACCGTAGGTGAGGTGGTAAGTGGTTGTGGTAAATACCCAGGACACATTCAGTCTTGGTATGGCTTTAGCGCCAATGTTGTTTGTGTGAGGTTTGAATGTCATCCCCGTGTCATAAGTTACTCCAAGGATTGTGGTAGTAGAATTGTGGGGTATGGGATTGTTGTTAAGCTGGACATCGGGGTGAACACGCTGTTCATTGTTGTCTGGTGTTAATAGTGTTACGAAAGACTTGCTAGCAAACACCCTCATTCTGTTATCCAGCAGCCAGACTTCGAGAGAGTTCAGATACTGCTGGAGGTGTGCAGCGGCGATCTCGTGTTTGTGGTGTTGTGTGATTATTGTGAGGTCGTCTGCATATGAGCTGATATAGGTTTTGGGTTTTGTTGGATTTGGCAGTCGTGCTTGAAGGCGTTGAGTAGTAGTAGTTCCTTCTGTTTTCCACCGGCATAAAGGCGTTGAAAAGGGAGGGGAGAGGATGGTCTTGTGAGACACCATTGGGGAAGGGACGGGTACGGGATATCTTATTATTATAGACAGTGCGTGCTTGTCTGCCTGAGAGGAAATTAGCAATACATTTCTTATAGTTTGGATGTATCTGTGTATTCAGTATTATGTTTTTATGAGGACGTTGTCTTGGAACTGTGTTGAAGGCCTTACTAATGTCGATAGCGCATAGCAGGGTTCATTTGGCTGGCTTCTTTTCATTCAGGCCTTCATGGATGGTCTGGGTGAGGTTAGTGAAGAGAGTGGTTGTCGAGTGTTGGGTCCTGAAACCGTGTTGCGTGGGGGAGAGTGGGATGTGGGCATTCATTTTTTTAGAACCAGTCTCTTTAAGATTTTCAAAGGGGTCGGGAGAAGAGAAATGGGTCTGTATGAGGCTGGATCTGTGGAAGCTTTGTTGGGTTTCAGGATGGGTGTGATTTTCCCTTATTTTCAAGTGTCGGGTTTTGTATAGTGTAATATGGAAAAGTTAAAGATGTCCGTGAGGGTCGCGATGGCGTGAGGACCTAGATGTTTAAGGTGAAAGTATGATATGCCATCTGGACCCGTTGCTGACGAGTTTTTAGTCTGACGGATAGCGGCTATGGTCATGGCTTGTGTAAAAGAAGGATCAATGTTTGGGTTGGTCTGTAATTTGTGTACCTGTTTCAGTATCCTCCTATTGTCTGGATGGCGTGGTAGGCGGCAGGTGTTTGCGTGGTGTTTGTTGAGTATGTCCGCTTGTTGTTGGTCTGATGGTATGAAGTGGGTGTTGGGGTGCAGGATTGCTTCATGTTTGTGTTGCGTTGGGGCTTCTAATGAGTTTCCATAATTTTGATGGTGAGGTTCGGAAGTCTGTTTGCAAGCACATCCCGCCACAGGTTCGTCTGTTGCTCACAAATATCTGCATCTATTTCTGCGTTTAGGGGTTGAATCTGTGTGATTTGGTCATTGGTGGAGGGTAAGTTACGGAGATGATTTCGCTGCTGGATTTTACGCTTAATATGGACCGAGAAAGCTGGATTGAAGCCACGAACGAACCCGGCGGATAAGTGTTGCCCGTCTGCGTGGGTGTGTACGGCTGTTAAGTCTTTTGTGGTCGTGTCGATGAATGTATAATTGGTGATTTCAGTCATGTACGGCGGTTGATTTTGATAACGCGTATTCGTCCTAGCCTGATATCTTTAAATTTCGAAAAGTATGAGGGAGCTTATTATGGATTGGGGATCGGAGTTGATAATTAATGACTATTGGAAGGGGGTCGGACGACATGTGCTGGTAAACCTCCCACTGGCAATTTAGAGCAAGATTGGGAGAGCAGAATGAGACGTCCGGGGAGGTCAACTGAGTGTTTGGGTTGAAGGGTTTGCGAGCGTGAGTGTTCGCGTTGTTTAGCGTGATAAGTGTGTCTAGTTGATCAACGAGAACATTGCCCCTACGGTCAGTGTTCTGCGAGGTGGCCGTTGAAGTCCCTTAGAGCGAAGGTGTTGGTGGTTGTGGTGAGAAAGTCTAGTTGAGGTGTTCATTGTGGTGGGCATGAACTAGTTGGTGGAATGTGTATGTTGAACATGTTGTACTGTTTCTTGTGGATTTGTGATTGTAGTGTGTTGTCGGGGGAGAGTTGTGCGCGAGAGAGGAGGCGGTGAAAGATTAAAATAGCCAGTTGTGGACGGAAAGTGTAGTATAGGCCAAGTATTTTGACGAGTTGTTGAATGTCGAGGATGACATCGTTGCAGTGGGTGGTGGTGCCGGTTTTTGGATATACTTAATGCAAACATTACTAGGGCAGAGGTGCAGGATGCGGTAGAGGTCACGAAAGCAGGGAAAGACCCCGGTTTGGATGGCGTTGCGACAGAGTGCCTGAAACAGGGTGGAGTAACGATGGCGAATTGCTGGTGAGGCTTCTGAATCAGTGTTTCGTAGCGGGCGTGGTGTCGATTGAGTGGCGCAGTGCTTGAATTGTTCCGCTATTCAAAGACGTGTGAGATAAATGCAAGTGCTGTAACTCGAGAGGCATCAGTTTATTATTTGTGGTCGGGAAGTTGTATGGGCAGTGTTGATCAAATGGATTACAAACTGTACGGATGGCGCAATTGGAGCGAAGAGTGTGGCTTTAGGAGTGGTACAGGGTGTGCCGATCAGATTTTTGCAGTGAGACAGGTCTGTGAGAAGTACCTTGCGAAGAGAAAGGATGTGTTGTAAGCCTTCACGGATTTTGAAAAGGCCTACAACAGGGTTGACAGGGAAGTGCAGTGCTGTGGAGGGTGTTGCGTTTGTAGGGAGTGAGCATAAATCTGTTGAAAGCAGTTCAGAGTTTTCATGTTGACAGCAGAACATGTGTCTGAGTGGGGAGCGAGGTGAGTGGTTTACAGTGAAAGTGGGTCTGAGACGAGGCTGCGTCATGTCACCCTGGCTGTTCAATCTCTACATGGATGGGTCAGGGAGGTAGACGCTAGTGCATTGGATAGTGGCTTGGAGCTGTGAGAAACGAATGGACGGAGTTGGCATTTGAGCAGTTACTGTTTGTGGATGATACGGCACTGGTGGCAGATTCAGAGGAGAAGCGGTGTAGGCTAGTATCGGAGTTTGGTAGAGTGTGTGAGAGGAGGAAGTTTCGAGTGAACGTGGGTAAGAGTAAAGTAATGAGATGCTCGAGGACTGTCGATGTGAGCAAAATTAGCGTCACCCTAAATAGAGAGCTCTTGGAGGAAGTTCAGTGTTTCAAGTATCTGGGTTCCCATGTGGAGATAACTGAACTAGTGGAAACTGAAGTGAAGGCGCGATTGCAGGAGGGATGTAAAGTGTTGGGTGCAATAAAGAGTGTAATGAGCTGTAGGACGTTGGGGATGGAAGCAAAGAGAGGGCTGTATGAGGGTGTTGTTGTCCCAACTGTGCTCTACGGAGCTGAGGCTTGGGTGGTGAGAGCAGAGGAGAGATGAAAGTTGAATGTTTTCGAGATGAAATGTTTGAGGAGCATGGCTGGAGTAACGCTGAGAGACCGGATCACCAACGACGTGGTCCGAGTCAGAACAGGGATGGTGAAGAAGTTGGAAGAAAGAGTGGATTCGCGTGTGCTGAGATGGTTCGTACACATGGAGAGGATGGATGAAGAGAGATTGGTGAAAACGGTGATGAATGCAGAGGCCAGTGGTCGCAGGCCTAGAGGTAGACCAAAGTTTGGGTGGACGGATGGTGTGAAGCAGGCGTTGGGAAGGAGAGACATGAATGTAAAGGTGGCGAGAGAGCGTGCAATGAACAGGCGCGAGTGGAGAACGGTTGTGAATGGTTGATTTTGACGCTGCTCTGATGTGCTTTCCCGCCCTTGGCATCCCGCTGTCGGGATGGTCGTGGGTGGGGAGGGCCCGGCCATTATGACGCGGTGGGGGTAAACCAGTGAAAACTGTCGTGCCCTGCTGCTGACGACGGATCCTCGGACTGCACTCGTGACCGTGACCCAGAGTGTATGTTGAGGGGGTACCGGCCGGACCCTTATGCACAAAACGGCTAAGTTGTGTGAGTGTGAGCGTATGAGGGTGTGAGGTGCACCTTGCCGTCGGCCACCCTCCTTTCTGGGGGATGCGGCCTAGTGTCTGTATCTGTACTCCTCGGATGACAGTAGGGAGGAATAACACACTACCTACCCTGCTTCAGAGCCCCAAGGATCCGCAGTAGACCTTAAGGTGCGGGCTACGCGTTCTAACACCTACTGAGGGGGAAGATGAAGAAGAGACAGAAAACGGGGATCCCATGCATGAGATTTACACTAGGTGTAGGGAATTCCACGCATGAGAACAGCAATAATGGAAAGAAAAAGGAATAGGCGTAGAGAAAGTTTGCATAAAAGAAAAAGCTCAACTTGGCTGTTATTTGCCACCCGAAAGGAAAATAGTTAGAACCGGTAGGTGAATGTTTGAGTGTGCGTGCGTGTCTGTGAGTACGTGCGTTTCTGTGAGTACCTGCGTGTGTTTGTGTGCAGCGACTGTTAAGAGAGCTGTTAAGAAGGAGTCTGAGACAAGTTGAAGGAAATCAGGATGGGGGAGAAAGAGAGATAATGAAGGGTGAAGAAGAAGGGAGTCTGAAGGGAAACAAGGGTGTGGGGGGAGCATACGGATAGGTCGATGGCAGTTTCACGTGTGGGGGTGATTCGGGTGGGTTGTCCGTCATTGAGAAGAACCAGGTTGCGAGTGTTTATGGTGTTGGCCAATATCACTCTCCTGGGGGTCTGTTCTCACGCATCCCTATATTTCATGGTAGCTGTTGCAGTCTCCAAAGAGGAGTATTGGCGAGGGCAGTTGGTTCAGAAATTCGGTCATTAGTGCTTCCGAGAGGTTATGGCTTCGCGACAAATAGATGGATACCACTATTATTGGTCATATCTTCACAGCGATAGCTTGGAGGTCCCTTCTCAAAGGAAGGCGAAGGTGAGGTACACTTAGGTGGATCAGGAGTGCCACTCCGCCGTGAGCAGTCACATTGGTGTGGCCTTTGCGGCAATGCATGACATATTGGGGGATTCTAAAGGTGGCGGTATCTCGGAGATTGATTTCTTGAAGGCCTATCACCAAAGGTTTACATGTGGTGATTACAGGTATTAATTCGTTTTCGTTTCAAAGTCCCTCGCAGTTCCATTGAAGTATTGTGCTGTTAAGCTGTTCACACTCACACCTTGATGATCTAGTGTGATCGCGTGGTTTGCTAACCCTTTCGTGGTGTTCGTGTCTTTGATTTTTTGATTTGATTTGATTTGGGCCTCATTTCTACCAGGATGTCTTTGAGTTTGCCTAGGAGTCTTAGATCGAGAGTGTTCGCGGGAGCAACCGCTTTCGGTACAGCGTGGTCTGCTAGGATTACTGCGGTCGCGGCTGTGAGTGCTCCTTTGGGAGGACGAGAGTGTCCGCTCTTTGTGTTAGATTCTTGAGCGAGCGCGCTGATCTTCTATAGAGTTTTTGCAACTGTATGGTTGGCTGAGCAGTTGCCGGTGGGATATTTGAGTAGACTGAGGTACTCTCGGTTACAAAGATAGACCTTATTTTCAAATTTACGTTTTGTTGACGACATCCCTGCACTGAGATTTGATTTTGCTTCTGATGTGAGCCTCATTTCCACCGGAGCCACAACGTGAGTCATAATAGGCTCCCCCGTAGGGCGCGACTGTCATTGATTTAGGTAAGTTCGCAAGGCCTCGCGTACGAAAACTTTTGTCTTGTCAAGATGAAATCAAGTACATATTTCAATTGTGGAATATTCGCGTATTAGTGCGTGTAAGAAAGTAAAGAGTCAACGCTTATCTTCGTAAATGTATTGATTCTCTGTGCGTAATGGGGTGGAGGGACCACCTTACTTGCACAGGTGTTAGGGGTTTAGACAGCTTCGTATAGTCCGGTGTGTTTTCCGAAAGCGATAAGCTTTTTCCGGTAGATTAGGTGAGTGAGTAGGCTTTGTAGGTTGCACGGGGGATTCAAGAACACTTCGTCGGGCTGCCGCGAGTGCGTTGCAATCCATCAGTAAGTGTTTCACGCTTATAACCACTTGGTGGCAACAGGGGAAAGGTGGCGCGTTTGGTCCTATGTCGACATCCATCAGGTGGTTGTGAGTTATCCAAGTGTGTCCCGTGTACAAGCGGTTGCCTGCACCGAGATTGTATGTTTTATAGTATGTATTTACACATTTGAGAGGAGAGGACAGGATCTGAGAGATGTGGAGGAAGAATGGGAGACGTTAAGGGATGCATTGCTGAGATGTGCAAAGAAGGTGTGTGGTGTGCGCCGTGTGGGCGGGTGCAGGAGGAAAGGCTGCGAGTGGAGGAACGAGGAGGTCAAACTGGCGGTGGCACGGAAAAGATGTGCGTTTGAGGAGTGGTTGCAGGTGAAGTCGGAGGTGACTTGTG
>SDVV010014813.1:0-14702 GCA_016164225.1 Gammarus roeselii
CATTATGACGCGGCGGGGGTAAACCAGTGAAAGCTGTCGGGCCCTGCTGCTGACGACGGTTCCTCGGTACATTCGGGACCCAGAGTGTAAGTTGAGGGGCTACCGGCCGGACCCTTTAGCACAAAAGCGCTAAGTTGTGAGCGTGTGAGGGTGTGAGGTGCGCCTTGCCGTCGGCCACCCCCCCTTCTGGGGGATGCGGCCTAGTGTCTGTATCTGTATCTGCATCTTATGTTTATTACAAGTTTACTTTAACTCATCACAAATTCCCTCCTTTCAACTCTGCCAATAGTAGTTGCATACATACAGACAGACACGCATTGGTTCTAGCTCCGCTTCTTCCTGGTGGCTAATAACAGTCAAGTTGCACACTTACATCCCACCGTTTGCTACGACTTTGCTTCCTTCTTTCCATTATTTGCTGTTCTCATTTGTGAAATTCTCTACGTTGAGTTTAGATCTCATGCACGTTATCCACATCTCCTGCTTCTTCATCTTCCTCCTCGGCAGATGTTGGGGCGCATTGCCTTCTGCACCTTAAGGACGACTGCGATTCTTCTGGTCTCTAGAGCAGGGTAGGTTGAGCGTTAGTCCTCCTTGCTCGGACATACGGCATTATCACCTAAAGAGTTCCTGTCTCACCCATGCACACCTTTGGCATTCCCCGTGTAAAGTACAGTAAACATTCAAGGAAAAAAATCTAGAGCGTGATACATCGTTGTTTGTCGGTTCGGCGCCAGAAGGACGCTGACTCCATCACGCAAAAAAGTCTCGTCACTCTGATCTGATCTTCTAGCAGTTGTTCTTAGAGCAACTAATGTGAGGAGCACGGCACCAGCGCTATTTAAAGAACCGGCATTGATCATAAGATTTGGGGTGGATGGATGATTAGTCATTTTATAGATCATTAACATTTTATTGTAGTATTTTATTATTTCTTCTTGCTTGGGCTCTATTATTTTTCTCTACCCTTTTTTCATGGTGATCTATTTTGAATTGATTATAGAGTTATATATTGTTAGACGCCTGCAGGGGCCCTAGGTGGACTATGCGGTGTGTTAGTTAGTCTAGTCCAACCCACGGTGGGAGGATTTGCGCTCTCCCTGGGCGCCTAATAAATGCCTAAGCACAGTTAGGCGTTTTGATGGCTAAATGGTGAAATAATGTTTACGTTGGCACTGTACGTGGAGGGGACGAGGCGAGTCGAGGCAGGCTGAGGCGAGTGCAGACGAGTCGACTGGTGGGGCGATGAGTCGAGACAAACCGAGGCTGGCTGAGACTAGGTGAACCGGGAGTGGAGGGGTGCTCGCGAGACTAGGAAGACCAGGAGGATTTGGGGGGATCCACTTGGACCCTTCCGGGGCCGTTTGGGACTCCCTTAGGAACCTTGGGGACCCCCTTGAGAAACTGGGACCCGCTTGAGGCCCCTCTGAACCCTGGCCCCCCTTCCCCACGCTGTAAAACTCATACACAGAAAAATGTATTTATGTGAAATGCTTGAGTAGAACAGTTGACCATTGCAGTCCACGGATTACTGGCGCAGAGGGCAAAGGTCGCGTCGAGGCTGGTCGAGGTACGTCGAGATCAGTCGAACATACTGAGGCGAGTCGAGTTGGTCGCGCGACGAGCCGAGACTGTCCGAGGTGATTCGAGACAAGACGAGGGGACTTGGGGGACCTTCCGGGATTCGTCGGGCTCTTTTGGGACCCAAGACACCTCTGCCACCCCACTCCATCCCCAAAATGCTTGTGCCTACGTTGAACCTACTCGGTAGCATGCGTTAAACCTGGTTTGAACCTACTTTGTATCTGTTTTAGATCTACTCTTTGTGTCTGTGTTGAACTTATTCTATATCTATGTCGGAACTACTCGGAATCTACGTTGAACCTGCTCGTAATCTACGCACCTACTTTGCCATTCTTCAATTGCCCCGCGGGGGAGTCTACATTAACTTCGCGTTGGGACTCAGATGTAAAAGTGAAGCAACAACTACTACTACTACTGGTCACAAAAGGGCTTGTGCAATAATGGAGAATAGATCAGCTGGTGATAATAAGTTCTGAGAACTACTGATTTCGGGTTATGAACAATCTTGTTTATTGGTAGTTGAGCGCTGCTATCTTATCGACAACATTTGTGGATCCATCAAGTAGTAGGTGACGTGATGAAACTGCCGTCTCTTATCTCTCCCTGCATGGACGATACTCGTCTCCTGTTATAAAGCAATCGATGGGGAAAAAATCTGTGATATATAGCTTGCCGTGAATTTTTCACTTCTGGATCGAACTAAAAAAGATTATACTCTGGTTCGGATTTAGGGTCCAGGTCCGTCTAGTTTTACCACGTGACACACGGTATAATCAATAAGAAAGTATACGCAGCGGAAAGACCTGAACACCACTTGCATCCGTTCTAGATGGAGATGGTGGCAGCAAATATAGGGTTTAGAACTAGTACTGATGTTTTAGGCAAGGCGCCCTACGGGATAGCCTATTATGACTCACGTTGAGGCTCCGGTGGAAATGAGGCTCAAATCAAATCTTAGACCAGTCGGTGCACTATGCCCCACTCACTACTGCATCCTTCACCTTTACAGCTCCGTGACGGGATCTTCTGGGCTACGGCGGAAATCGGCCCCCTAAACCTTGTACCGTGACAGGATCAATATGCAAATGGAGGCTGCAGAAAGTGCGGTCTATAAATGCACTGCAAACATTTATCGCCCCGAATAATAGATATTCAATCATAGTAAGACCCTATACTCCGTGTATCGAGTCAAAGAAGGCTGTAGGCCATGCCAGGACAAACACAAGAACTTCTCCATGAGTGCTGGTCCCTTGGGACCAGGCATTGGAAATTCGGAAACAGTTTTCCCTGTTGTAGGTTTGTTAGAGTACTTGCTATCGTGCCCCTTGCTGTCGTAAGAGGTGACAAGTAGGGGTGGAGCGATGAGGCTAGGGATCCAACTTTCCATAATTTCTTCCCTCAAATGCAACCGGGGCAGGAGAGGCCCACGCCTTTCCGAACCCTATTGGTAGGGTCGCTGAGTGTGCGTGGTTGTAGTACGGATGAAGCGAAGAGCAGAAAGAGATTAGGTATATGCTTGTGAGGAGAGTAATGTGTTGGCTCTGAGTGAGACGGAGCAGTAACAAAAGAAGTTGACACGTGAAGATGTGATGTGTTTGTCGAGTGATCGGTTGGCTCCAAGCGTTACGAAGTGGATGGCAGTGTCCCTTGTTTCAGGTTGGTGATGGCCAAGTTAGGTATAGAAAGATGTCCTTTTTTGATTGCTTGCGGACCAGGCTGCAAGAGGAAAGTGGAGGAGAAGGGACATTTGGGTATTACTTTGGGCGACTGTATAGAGAATTTGAAAAAAATCTGAAAGTTGTGGCATCAAGAGATCTAAACGCGAAAGTTGAAGGCGTATTGGTAGAGAAAGTTTAGGTTGTAGGTGTGGCGATCCTGGTAGAAATAAGAGGATGGAAGAATTCGCCTATTGGTAGAAGGAAGGTTGAATGTAGAGCAGAGGTGGAAGGAGAACGTGCATCGTCTACCTCTTGATGAGAGGCACCGCCCTACGGGGGAGTCTGCATTAACTTCGCGTTGGGACTCCGGTGGAACATGGAAGCAAATAATAAATTAATTGAAGAGAGGTACTGTAGGCTATGGTATTGGATATAAATGCTACCACTTGAATGTGTGCTGGGTTAGTAGTATGTGACTGTGCTTATCACGAAAGATTAGAGACAGTACGAGTACGGATTGTGCGATTGGCTAGGAACAGTAGCCTTAGCCGTAGTAAAGGGAGTGCTAAACAGATTTTTGCGGAGAAACAAATCTGTGGAGGAAAGTACCTTGCGAACTGAAAGGATGTCTTCTGAGTCTTCTTGGATATGGCCTGGTGTCTGTATCAATTTCACATAGAAGTATAAATATATCGAATTCATGGTATAAATGACGCGTACAAATTTGTAAAACCTTTACTCATTCCTGTTAGGATATTTAACCAACACGTTCTACACAGTGAGAGTCAAGATTTAATCAGGAATGTATTGTTCAATAATAAGGTGGTTATTCCACCGGCTGAACAATATATTCGGTTGAGAAAATTAACCCGCTTCAATCTGAAAGGGAGTGGACTGAGCATTCTCCCAGGCACTTATGTTATTGCGCAGCGGTCTTTCCTTCATGCATCTATCTTCTCCTCCTTTCCATTCTCGTTGTTCTCATGCGTGAGGTTCCCCTCACCGAGTGTAGGTCCCATGCAGCGTGGGATCACCGTTAGCTATTCCTCCCTCAATCTCTACTCTAACAATCAGGTGATTCAAAATCTCCGTTTAGCTTCGCGATAACATTACTTTATCAATGAATTTTTCTCCATGTTGATGCACAATTTTGCTTCTTCTGGAAATGGTACTATGTAGGCTGTACAAAGTACCCTTTTCCATGCATGCTGTACTGAGTACCATTTTTATGTAGGCTGTACAGAGTACCATTTCCATGTAGGTTGTACAGAGTACCATTTCCACGTAGGCTGTACAGAGTACCATTTCTATGTAGGCTGTACAGAGTAGCATTTACATGCAGGCTGTACAGAGTACCATTTCCATGTAAGTTGTACAAATTACCAATTCCATGTAGGCTGTACAGAGTGCCATTTCCATGTAGGCGGTACACAGAGCTATGAATATTTTCGATAAAACTGTATGTCTAGGCGTGCATAAGTTTGCCCTTTGTTTGGAGGCATGGATTTGGACGTCTCCCTCCTCTGAGTCGGCCTAATTTTGCCACCCTCCAAAGAAAATACAAATGCTGGGATAAATGATAAACTGGAAGACGGATAAGAAAAACTGTATTTAGTACCACAAAAAATACAATTAATGAACAAACCACGAAAAACATAACAACAAATAACGTAAGAAAACAAACAAGGCTAAAACTAAACAATAAATTATATCTCGGTATCGTAATGATTGTTAAACGCATGTAAGTACACGTTCACATTACCTTGAGCCAGCACGTGGTCAAATGCAATAACATTTGGACAGAGGCATACATTTTGTGCCCCTCTGTCCAGTAATATTTGCAACAGGCTGTACATATGCACGAAACAAAATACTCTTAGGTTAGGAAGACAGCCATTGTCGAAGTGGCCGGGAATGACAGCCCTTGTCAAAGTGGCCGGGAATGTTATGTAATCATTTGGAATAGTGTTATAATAAATAAATATATAATATATGTAATCAACTTTCTGACTTGCATTTTCCTCTTTACGGCATGCATTGCTAAAATACATGCCGCACTGTGTACATAATGAAGACATGCATATGGTAAGCACAAACTGAAATGAGGAAAACCACAAACGAAAACAAAATGAACCGACTTAAATAGAGAATACTGGCGATGAGAACATATATACTTATATACATAATATTTAAGAAGTGTCTACACAGCGATGAAAAGATGGCTACGGGGCGTTCAGTTACCCGTCGCGTCTCAAATGATTTGAAAATATCGTGCCTACAAATGATGTGTGCAATACATACAAAAATAAAGGATTTAATATTACAAGTCAATTAAAATCTAAGTTTGAGCGCTGTATCAACGCGTTTAGTCTAAGAGTTTAGTGTATGTACAATTAATTATAAAAATGATTAAATGAGTAGAGATCGAATTAAGCTTAAATCGGTGGACTTAAAAAGGACGCAGCGGTGGAACAATCGGACGAGAACAGACAAACGAGGATGCCTGTTAGGAGGATTAAAACCTTTTTGCTCTAATTGCTATGCAGTGAAAAGGTTGCTTGCATGACGAGAAGAGAGTGGTTCCATGTTTGGGGCGTCGTTTGTGACACCCACCCTCTTATTTGTCACCGCTCCAAATGATAACAAACGGTATCAGAAAAAATACAATTTTGACATTATTTTGTCCAATTTTGATGGAGCCAATTCGAAAAAAAATACTATGACAATGTACCTTTATACTTGATTGTGCCCCCACTGGCTTCAAACAAGCAGGTCCTTTAATCGAACAATACAGGTGATCCAGGAAATTCATTATGATTATGAGCAAGTCTACAATATTGATTTCTTATTGCATGTCGTGTATGCATGGACTTCGTTGATTACATTATCATTAAACGCTCAATTATTATGCAGGAGTAATTCGTTGCGTACAATTTTAAGAATTCCCTGCTAGAACATTTTCCCCTGTTACTGATCTCTGGAACAACAAAACAAAGATTTTCGCTGTTCAATAATAAAGTTTGATTTTACTATCGTATAATTGAAAAGAGCTTAAGGCAATCATATATCAGCCCCGGATTGTTATTCAAGTGAAATACAAAGCTAGACACTCTAATGCTTGGAACAACAGGATACAGTCAAATATCATATTCGTAGGATAAGATTTGTTGGTACAGTTGCTAGAAGGAAACGTGATTCAGTTGGCGAGGTGATTGCTCTTAAACACTAACATTTTGAGTAGGTGCTGAATCAATCAATCCCGCATAAGGCGCTTTACTCTAGAAAACCTCACACACTGTTGCTTAACGAATAAAAAACAGGAAACAAAATGAAGTGATGTGTATCAATACTACATGGTAATATGGAATCGCTAGAAGCACTTTTGATAATCTCAACTTATAAGCCTGAGAAGGCTACGTAGTAGATGTATGCATCTAACAAGGCTGTAAAGTGGGCTGTAAGAATTGGTTGCTGTTTAATCTTCGGATGAAAATTTATTTTGTTGATGCGTCCCATTGCAGTGCAACCACAGTCCACAATTTCCGAACTGACCCAACAGATCAAATACATTTATTATAATTCTCTAACACACCTCAAATTAGGCTGCTTTACTAACACATATGGAAATAAATAAGTAATACATTATTGTGGTATAGGTATTCATATAAGCATTACTATAAACTGGATTATACCGTTAATCAGACGTTGTTCTTCAAAGTAAGCTGCAAATATCTTGGACTAACTCATTGCTGGCTAAGCTGCAAACACATTTTCCCACTACTTTGTCCGAGTTCCACGAGAGAAAGTTGGGCAAAATACTCTTAAAATGTGTTTAATTACAGTATTTATTTCAGCGTTGCTGCTCCTGTTTCCGCAACTTTACACATGACTGCAACACTCCTAGAAAGAGCGTTCTGGGAACGATAGCTGCACTTCTGAACACTGAAGGAGGGGCAGAAAGTTACTCAATGTTGTCAGTATCGATCCTTTTTTTGGGGGGCAAGAGAGAGAGACAAGGTGGACAATTTTGCTTAAGGTTAGATGCCTGTCATCCAACCTCATGTTTTTGAAGGGAAGTAGTGGAGGGCTGAGCCCTTATCGTCTATGCTATTCGAAGGCTATTATGGATAATCTGTTAACAAGACACGGACGAAAGGCACTTCGAGGGCCCACGAAGGCAAGATTGGGAATGCACCAAAATGGAGAAGAAACAATCAGTTCCTACCATTAGTAAGTTTAACAAGTCTTACAGCATATACACATGGATTATAATAAGGAGTATCAATGATAATATTCTGAGTAATAGTTTGTTTCCGTTTCCTATAGTACAGTAGTAATTTGTATATGATGCCATCTCATGCACTGTTCGTATAGTACAGTAGTTATTTGTATATGATGCCATCTCATGCACTGTTCGTATAGTACAGTAGTTATTTGTATATGATGCCATCTCATGCACTGTTCGTATAGTACAGTAGTTATTTGTATATGATGCCATCTGATATAATGTTGATCTTGTTGAGAGCTCCCTACCAATGTATACGGCGCGTCCGGGAGATCATTCTGTTCAGTTTCTATTACAAAAGCTGTAGCTATATTGTTACATAAATAGGCAGCAATTGTAGAACATGGTTATTTGTGTACTTCGCTTAGGGTAACCTTTGGCTCTGAGCTTCTTGACAATAGCTTTAGTTTACTCTACAGCAGTGGACGACATTGCTACTCTTGAGCATCAATTGGCACTTAAAACATACCAAAAGAAACTGCAGAACGAACACCAACCGCACTCTTAAATAACAAACAAGTGACGGTTAGGTAACTTGATCACTTATTTGGTACTAGTACATATACAGGATCAATAATTGTTTCATACGAATAGTTTAATTAAATAATAACAATCTCATTTCATCGTTAATTAACTAGACTATTTCTATTGACAATGTCCCAGCCATGGACGAGGCAAACCAGCTGTCTAAGCTACACGCAACTACAGACACTAAAACCAGAGTGCAAAATTGGACCCATATTGTGGACTTGGATGATTTAGTATGAAGATATTAGCTTTGTACAGAGTAGATAGACAGAAAGGCTTTTTGATTTAAGAATTTTCTGATGCAGCGTGCATAGAAATCCCTTCCATCCTAATAATGCTAGAATATAGATTGACTGGGGAGACATAAATAGAGAGACAGCCAGGAGGCTATGGTTAGTTTGAGGATGAAATTGTAAAGTTTCTTCTTTATATACACAATCTAAAATAAATACCTATATGTATATATATATATATATATATATATATATATATTTACAATCACTATAGAACGTAAGAATTTTTGGTGTTACATTTTTGGGTAAGTATCAAATAACTGACAAGAGGAATCATTTACCAGCGAAGAAGAAAATTGAGGGCACGTCACTCGACGTGGACTCGCAGAAAATACCAAAATGGATACGCGTGTAATACTCGCAAAAAAAGCACCATGAATGACCTAGTAGGGATCATTGTATATCATCTATAATAGTAGAATAATTGGCCAAAGCACGCTAGTAACATCTACATGATATGTTAGAAAAACATTGCCGAATAATTGATTCGTAGCTAAAACGGGCACCTGCCATGGGCGGGGTTTACCGTTCTCCACACACCTATGACGTCAGCTAGGGCCTTCTATCTTCTCCCTTGTCATTTCTGATGTGAGAGAAGTGGTCTAGTCCCTCTCGCTGTAGTTACCTTCTCTATCATAGCAGTTACAGCAAACAGGGTGCCTCTCTATCATGGAAGCAACAGCAATCAACGCACACCAAGCAGTTTGGAGGCCTCAGCCTTGGATTGTTGAATGATGGTGTCCAGTACTGTTGCAGTGCTGCTCAATGCCGCAGCGATACCAGCTGCCGAATCTGACGACAGCTGGATCACATCAGTCTGGTCGCGAGCAGATTCAGCGTTGCGTCGGCTGTTTTCAGGGCCGTCGATGGGTGTTAGCGTCAGAGCTGACGTTGGAGTGATGGTGAGGTGACCTGTCGTGCTGACACCAGCTGCTGACGATGATGGAAAGGCCAGAGCTGACGTGGGGATCAGCGTGATGTTGGGGGACAGATTGGGGGTCAGAGTAACTGAGGAGGACTGGTGATGGTGGTTGGACTGAGACACAGACACACTTGTGGGGGTGAGAGTGACGCTCGATGAGGTCAGAGTGAGGTTGGAGGTAAGGATAAGACTGGAGTGAGCCAGGGGGATACTTTGGGTGACAACGGGGGGAGGGTAGGATGAGGGGGCGCCGGAGGGGCTGAGGTGGGAGCAGGGTGCGGTGTGGGCGGTAGGAGTGGTGGGAGGCGTGGTGTGGAGGCGACAGTGTTCCAAGGTGACGTGATGCTTCAGCTCCTGAAGGGTGTACAGACGACGAAGGCACACCAAACAGTTAAGCTGGAAAAAGAAACGGGAAAAATAATTAGAAACAATCGCCAAGAATTTAGCTACTGCGTTGGTATACGTAGCCCAACAACCTAACTTTCAGCTACAGTCAATGTTTTGTAATCATAGCAGATAAATTAATACGGTATATATTCACTGTTAGTAATGCCTAATACATGAGTTATATGATAAGTGCCATGAGCATCTGTTCAAAAACGAATAAATTTCACATTTCATATTGCTAAGTAATGAAATGCATAGCTCGTGTCCTCGAAATATGATGACATCTATAGCTAGTTTGGGCTCAGGTTTTCCGTGTGTAATCATAGCTATTTTCGCTTTGCTTGTCAACCCAAGATGAGAACCATATCAAGGCCATAACAGAATTGGGGAGATATTCTGCATCATTTGACGGTCTTATCTTGACTGCATCTTGATTGGAGGGGACAGTAATTGTAGATGCATGAGAGGATTTTTTGTGTTTTAATTTATACAATATCGAAAGAGTACATCTGTATGTAATAAGAGTGATATTAGTTTAAAAATCATAAAGTACTGTTCAACAAACAAGGTCAATCATCAGATCAATTCTAGGAAATTCAATCAAATCATCAATCAGCATTATATGAATAAAAATATTTCCTATTAGTATCGAGTTGCACCATCGAAAAAGGTTTTATGTCGCAGGGCTGAAGATGTGTAAGCAAACTGTCAAATATATCAGTTGGCTTGTCACAGAATGATTTTCGCAGATAAACCGCAGCGATAACAGACATCACTCTATCGGTAGAACACTCACCGTATCAGCGTGGGTGTGCGTACGTGGAGAGTGTTGGCCCTCGCTGCTATCTTGACACAGATGCTGCTGGCTGTTACATTCTGCCGGGATGACGAGGCTTTGGTACAAGTCAGGGTGTTCTTCCGCAACGTGTCTGATGGCGGACTGGCGGTTGGACGGTAGGGCAGCGTCACAGGCGAAGCACTGGAATGTATAGGCTGGTGCTTCTTTGTTGGGAGACACTTCCGCAGAAGACATGTCGGAGCTGGATGGGGTTGGGTCTTCATACTTGGCGTAGCCGTCTTTGGGTGGCGACCTGTTGTGCTTAAACATCTCGTGTTTTCTGAGAGCTTCGTTGCTGGTGAAGGCCGCATTGGGGCATCGTGCACAGCGGTACGGCCGGTAACCGCTTATGGCATGGACAGAATCTGGATGTTTTCGCAACAAGTGACGATCGCAGTTGGATTTTGTAGTAAATGGGAAATTGCAAACGTCGCACAAGTAAGGCTTCTGTCCCGTGTGAGTTCGGATGTGTCGAACCAGGGAACTCGACCAGGGGAACTTTCTTTCACAGTAAGGACACTTCTGTTTCTGGGGAGCGGAGGAGTAAGCGCTGCTCTTCTTGCAGTCAGGGCTGGTCATACCACCACTATCGTCATCTTCATCGCCCGTTTGACTTTCTTCTTCCTCTCCCTCATCTCGAAAAAACGAAAAGTTTTGAGCTGATGCTTTAGTGAGCAAAGTGTTAACAGAAGCAAGATCCTGGGCAGAGTCTTCAGGATTTCCACCATCGTTTCTTGCACACTCTTCGTCTTCCTCTTCTTCCTCCTCTTCTTCATCGTCTTCTACTTCGTCATCAATGATCAAATTACTTTCCTCTTCTTCTGCCGCTCCACCATTGTGTGTTGAGTCATGGTCCTGCACGACAATCTCGTCATCACTCCCGATGTCAGTTTGACTGTTTTGAGGGTCATAACCATCGGTGGACTCAGTTGCTCGCGAAAGTCCAAATGCAGTACCTTTGGGCTTTTGATGCCAAGTATCTGGGTGCTGCTGCTTCATGTGTCGTTCCATGTTTGAGCGCAGCGTGAAACCTTTGTCACAGATGTCACATCGCCAGGGCCTTTCTGTTCTGTAACGACGTTGCTTAGGTTTTTTCACCAAAACTGAATTTCTTATAGTGAAATGTTGGACTTCGCTGTCATCGTTGCTGAGAGAAGGACCAACCCTATCGTTATCTCTGCTCTCCTCGGATTCAGTCGCAGCCTTATCTAAAGTTGAGACCTGGGAAGGTTCTTGACTTTGTCTGGCAGCTTGAGCAGCTATAACGGTCAAGGCCAGAGAAGGGTTGGGGAGGAAATTTCCATTTGCCTGAGGCAAAAGGCCACCACCAGAAGTGAGTTGGAGCCCTCGTCGTCGAATGTTTTCTTGATAATCAATGAGTGATCTTTGCAAATCAGCAACTGATTGGGGAAGACTATATAATGGAGGTACGTAAAAAGGGTACTGGAAGTTATTCGCAAACATAAGAGGAGGGAATGGATGCTTGGGCACTTTGATAATATCAGCTTGATGTGTGGGTTTGTGTCCAGGTGGCGAATCGAAGTCATCAGTGACATTGATTTTCTCATCATCACTATCAGAATGTTCAGAAGGTGGCGCTTCGCTTCTTTGCGACATAGTGAACCGCTTATTAATGCTGAGATCCAGAGGGGCGTCAGCTTCCGCGTCGGTGACGGAGAATTTTTGTTGAGTGAGAGTGATAAGAGCAGGCGATAACTGTGGCTCTGATGGTGACATGATGGGCGGCATGGCTGGAGATAATACAGAAGGGAACGTCGGAAGATGCGACACTGTGGGCGTAATCGTGACGTGGTCTGGTTGCGGTTGAGGTCGAACAGAGGCCAGCGATAAAGGAATCTTTGATATGGTAAGCAATGATTCAACAGACGAGAGGTCATACAAACGATCTGTAGTGTCACGTCTCTCGACGAGGTCGGTTAAAGCAGTTCCGGCAGTAACAGCCTCTGAATGTGCTTGCACGACGTGTCTCACGGCGTCTGTTTGGTTCATGAAAGTGTAGCGACACACCTTGCAGGCATAAGGCTTGTCGATACCATCGGGATGGGAAGAGCGCATGTGGTCGCGCAAGACGGAGCGACTCTTGCAGTCGATATGGCACACTTGGCAGATGGCATCCAGAGGTCGGTCTAGATTTTCACTGCTATCTTCTTGGGCGTTGTAGGACATGCAATCTTTGATCTCATCTCTGGTTTGTTTGCTGTGAATATTCTTAATGTGGCGTTCGCAATTAGCTTTTGTGGTAAAGGCAAGTCCGCAGAGGCGGCATTCATATGGAGTATCCCCTTTGTGGCCTTTCATGTGTTCCTTCAAAGCGTTTTTGTCGTTAGAGAAAAAGCTACAGAGGTTGCACCGATATGGTGGATTAATCATGTGAACCAAATTGTGTGACTTTAGTTTCCGCAAATTGGAGAACACCTCTTTGCACAAACGGCAAGGGTACTGTCCGTTTAGCTTCATGTCTCGGTAATCTCTGGTGAACTGTTCGTCGTGGCTCAGATCGGAGTGGGTCAATGCTGGAGGTGTAATCATTGGTGGCGGAGGTAGAGCCGTCAATTGAAAGTCTCTGCCATTTTTGTGGAAGTTGAGGGGAGGACAAGAGTCCCTGTGGGTTAGAGTTGGTGGAGGTGGGGAGAGCTGTGTGCTGTGGTTTCTCATGTGGAGTATCCAGTCTTGTACAGACCCAAACCTTTCTCCACAAATTGCACATGGACGCCCCTCCACAATCTCTACAGGACTCATTCTTCGGAAATCCAGCTCCAGTCCATGTGGACTTGGACTTCTTGGCCTATCGTTATCTTCCTCGTTATCGGATTCACTGAGCTTGGGTAACTTTGGTTCTGGCCCGTCGTGATCGTCCCCCCTTCTCTTGCGGCAGGGGTTACTCCCATTCTCGGACCCCCCATCGCTGTCCCCAGTGTCGGAGCTCCCGCCACCCGTGCGGTAGTGGCCTCTTATGTGTCGGTGCATATTGCCGTTGGTGGTAAAGTGGGTACCGCAGATGTGGCAGCGAAAGGGCCGCTCTCCGGAGTGGACGAGGAGATGTCGGTCCAGAGAACTGTTGCTGCTTAGCTGCTTGTCGCACAGCCCGCACTCGAACATGCGGCTACCGTCGGACAGCTCCACCACGCGGTTGTGTAAACGGATGTGCCGTGTAAAGTCTTGCTGGGTCAGGAATGTTCTGCTGCACACACTGCACGCTAGACCCCCCTCGGAGCAGTCCTGTAGGTCAAAAAATAAATATTGATAATCAAGTATGATATTAGTTGATGATGGTAGACACGAATTTAAAAGGAACCAAAAATAATCTCAGCATGACCGTTCTTTTACACGTGGCAAAATATTGAATTATAGAGTTATCTTGTACAAGTATAGTATTCAGGCGTAAAATTCTTGTTACTTCAAGTAGTGCGTGTGCCTTCGATATCATTTTGATCAGGCTTGTATCGTGAAAAGTCACGTAGAAGCTCTACTTTATCTAAGCCTTTACGACGCGCTGATAACAAGTCATTTCAGCTCCCGAGCGCGCCCTACGTAGGAGCTCACCAAAGCTCACGGCGGGGCTCAGGGAGAGATGAGCCCCTCAATCTAATCTTAAGCTTGTAAGGTGTGGGATACACGAACGCCATCTCGCTGTTGAGCCCAGGACACGCAGGTTAGCTAATTCTGCCTGATAAAAAACATTTCCAAGAACTGGATGACGGGTTCAAGAATTGTCCAATGTGCTTAAATCACAAAAGATTTCGTTGTCCGACTAGACGCAGATATTCTTAACATGTCTTCATGCATACGTGTATTATAAAATTGATATATAATGACTAATATGAAAATCGATGTAATATCGACCTAACCCTTCAGTGCAACTAATATCCTAAGCTAGTGTTGTACGTATTTATTATCTGACCCTTGAACAACTAATAATCTAAGCTAGCTTCATACGTATTCAATATAAGTCGTATATATGATTGAAGAAGACGCGAGATTAATTTTATGTATCTAATAAAAAATCATTACTTTTGTGGTTACAAACGTACGTGAACATAATAAAGTATATTCTGCTCATCTCGACGTATGTTTCAATTTGAACAGAGTTTGTGCTTGTCTTTCAGTTTGTGCTGAAGGCAACAAAGCATAATTTCATATCAATATCCCAATCAGTAGGATGAATAATATATATCCCCATTGTTCA
>SDVV010014814.1:0-14702 GCA_016164225.1 Gammarus roeselii
GTATATGTATATATGTGTATATATGTAAACCTTTACATATGATGTTTACCGTTACATATGATGTTTACCGTTACATAGTCTTCATATCGTGGCATTTAAGATCAGATAGGGCGTGCAACAGCTGCTTGTAAGGGTAAAAATGCATTCAAGATGACGTCAAAGAGCCTGGACTAGCTGCGACTAGGAATAAATAATCGCATTTTGTTCGTGATGCAGCAAATTTTAACATTGGACAAAGTGTGCACCAGACTGTTGAAGCTGCGAATATCTGAAAAATAGATCTCAAACGCGCCTCTATGAATTCGTTGTTTGTATGCAAAAATGAATATTCAGTCTATTAATCTAAAGCATATAACTGCATGTCTTACCTACTATTTTCCATGACATGAAAAAAATTATTTCAAAGAGAAGCAACCCACCACCTAGAGGATGCTTCGAATTGACGGAAGTCATATACTTGTTCATCAGGAGGGGGCGCTGAGAAACTTTTCCCCTTTCACTGCTAAAGTTGGTGATCATATTAATCTAGATTATCCGTGATTGTATAATTGAATTTATATCAGTATATTACTATCGTCAACAATGAATAAATATATATATACATTGCTACATAGTGTGAGTCTAATTCAGTTCACACCCAGCTCATGGATGTTGGAACTCAAAATTAGGGTTTCTTTCTTTTAACTGTAGTATTTTTGTTCACTGTTAAATGCACATAAACATATGAAAAATTGTTTGAATTGTTGAAAATATTCCTGCCAATTGCTGTTGTATGACACCAATATATTTAAAAGCATTGGCCATTTTTCACCAATGCAGATACCATCAAAAATTCCCGATACCCACCGATACAGAAACCGATACTTTGGCGCGCCACTAAATCTGATGCAATCCTAGGTACTTTTCTTTTTGTCAAAGCAAAGTGTGTGGAACATGTAAAACTTCTCTACAATTAGTGCAGTGCTCTTCTCTAACTGTGGTAGCTAGTAATATCCTGAATCTGATGCAATCTTATAACATGTTTCATAGTGGATGGATTTTTTAAATAAAATTTGCAGTCAGTTAATGTATTTGCTACTATTTATTGTATTTTTTTTCAGGTTTTAAAAAGAAAACCATGGGACATTTATTTTCCAAGAAAAAAAGCAGTGTAACTGACCAAGACAAGGCAGTGCTGGTAAGATGTTAGTTCCATGAACATGTGTGTGCCTAAATCATGTATCATTTCTCTTCATTTATTTCTTCAGAGAACCATATTAATAGGTAGCTAAGCAGATATTGTGTGGATGATTTTGAAGGTAGCTATCTACATTTCCAGTCAGTAGTCTTGTTCATCAAACTTAGTATAGCACATGACCAAATTGAATTCAGTCCTAGATGTTTTTTCCCCAGACTTTATGTGAACCTACACTTGAGGTTTACAACTGCAGTTATGATTGCTGCAGCAAAACGACCTAGTATTAGCTACCTTAGCATCCTCTTTAGATAAGGCAAGTCTTCACTGGAGTGCTTATTCTAGCTAATCATAAAATTCAGTGTTTCTTCCTCAGTTGGCCAATATAACAAATGCTCATGTAGCTAATCTGACTGATTGTTGACTAGACATTTATTAACTACTTCTCCTGGAATTACTGGGACATGGCTGTTAGTTTGCTACTTGTGCAATTACTGTTGCATGCTATTTTTCTGACAAATAGCAAGCAATAGTAGCTTGCTATTTTTTTAAAGGCTGTTTTGGTCCAGAATAGATATAATACTGCTACCTGAGTTGCTAAATGGGTACCTAATTAGGTCACACTTATATTTTTACAGTTTCTATCATGGGCTGTCAGCTATTTAGCTTCATGCAAAATGTTCTGGGGATTGTGAAGATTTACCGTTCCAAAATATTGGAAGGCCTACAGTTTTATCAATGCAACATCAATTACTTTGGGAAAAATACAAGGTTTCCAAATTAGTTAGCTTCTTCCTGATTAGCATAAAATTTGAGTCAAGTATGAGTGAAATTCAGTTATGTGGATGAGTGAAATTGAAGTTATCAGTAGGTGGATGATAAATTATTTACTACAAAATTCAACAATCAAAGTTATCCATGTCTTTTTCTTGTCTAAATTTAGGTTGAACTAGCATTGTTTAAAACAAGCCAGTTTGCAATTTCAGGTTGCACCCATGCCTTATTTGCAAATGATTTGCATTACAGATTATTTTCTGTGAATCTTTTGAACTGCTGTTGTCAATGGCATAGGCCTCAGAAATCTCACTCCTTTTCTTTCCACCAGCTGATTGTAGAACTATTGAAGCAAAATGATTTTTCAATTGGAGTCATTGCAGAGACTGGCCCTCTGAAGGTGTGGTCCATAATATTCTGTCTTGTCAATCTGTAACAGTTCAGATTCAATACTTCATCTATGGCTAGCAGCTATACTGTTGATAAATAAGAGCCTTGAAATGGAAAGACCAAATGGGATCCTATCTCAAGTTGTATCCGTTTCTCAAGAGAACAGTCAAAGTTTGACTCAGCCATTAGTGTATCCATTCAGACTCACATTAGTTTAAAGAAGATGATAATCTTTCTTGCACACTCACAATGCAAGTCTGCATTGATCAATCCATACAACAAGTTTTCTCAATTTGCATATGACGATGATCACATTAGGTGAATAGATGACCAATAGAGCAAGGTCTACTATGGTGAAAAAATATAAGTAGCTATATGAGTTTAAATCTGATGTCACAGGGCAGTATTTTAATTCAGAGCAGAAGGTACAAAAACTTGCACTTGCGCCAAGAAGGGTGTGGGCAAAGAAATTCCATGGTTTGATATATGTACTGAACACAACGAGGGTACAAGCGTTGAAGAACTAGCTGCAACATCAGTTCTGCTGAATCAGAAACCTGCCTTGTCCAACCTACAATTTGCATAAAGCATATTGCTTCCTGCCACATTCACTGCCATGCCACACAGTCAAGTCACTGAAGACCTTCCCAGATGGCAAGTATGTGTCACTGTCATGCTCCATATGGGCCCCACCACATGGCCAAATCTGTGACAACCTTTCTGCAAGCATACCACCATTTGTCTCATGCACCATGCCTTTGGTAAAATCTGTGAAAACCTTTCTGGATGACAAACTTACCACAGTCATGCATCCTGTCACACAACTCTGGTCTGTGAAGACCTTTCACTTTTCTGCAGGACAAGCACATCACTGTCACGGACTGGCATGCACAAACAAAGGTCATGAGTCTTATTCAAAATGTTTGGAAGACACTTTTTGAAAAATGAGCAATGGTTTATAATATCATTCAGTAGCTAACTTTGGAAGATTCTTGAAGATGAATGGTGCATGCCATGCCATTGTTATCTTGGAAATAAGGTCAATCTCTCAAAATTTTACATATATAATGACATTTTATGTAAATGTGTCCATTGTTAATTTATATGCTCATCTTCAATATAAGTTTGTTACCAATGTTGGGCAGGCCTTACTGGAACTTGGATTTTTTCAAATAAATTACTTGGCTGCAGTTAAATTTAAATCTACACATCAAATTTATTCAACTCTTACCCATATGTTGTTAGTACTTGCAACATAATCATGTAGCTTACTACCAATTTGGGAAGTTTTGATTTTTTTTTATTGCTGGTGTGATGGAAATAGATATTCTAAAATCTTCAAATAGTTCTGAGCTTAATTTCAGTTTAATGTCTCATCAGCATCATTAACTTATGCATTTTTCTTCTTTCAGCAACTGAAAACCACTCGTGATAAGATTCGCCAGTATCAAAAGAGATCAGAACAACAACTGGAAAAAGACAGGGAACTTGCCAAAAAGCTTCTTCAAGCACACAAAAAAGAGTAAGTAAACTTCCCAACTGTTGGAAAAACATTGTTTACTGGAGAACTCAAACAAAGGAAAATGGGATGGGTTGTAGGTCACCCTTCTGTTTTGGCGACCTTGTTACCTATATACATTTAACAGGTAGCTACTTAGGCCTCACCTACAGCAAGCTAGGTTTGGTCCCACAGCTAGGTGGGAAGTGTTGTTCATGCCATAGCTATATTTTATTAAAATAAGTGACAGGTGAAAATGAGAATATTCTAAGAGCAGTCCAGCTAAATACTTTCTTAATTTATATTTTGAGATATTGTGTTTTTACACAGTTTTGTCAACTAGCTTTGTATTATTTATCTGTAATGGTACTTCTTGAAGAGGCATTTCTCAACTAAAAGCACTAAAAATTCAAGTTCAATTTCTTTTATGCTAGATTTCCAACATTTGTGTAACCCCTGAATCTGGATGAACATGGAAGCTAGCTACAAAGCAAATGAAATGGTTAAAAAGTTGCTACAAAGCCTTATGCTACCACTTGGGGATGCTGCTAGTAAGTTGATGAATGCTAATAGTTAGCTAAACATCAAAACTCTGTTTGGCTACAGAGCTGTTCAGAGAAGACCAATTTCCTGTTATTATTCATATTTATTTACTCAGCTTTTTGTATCCTCTTATTGAATAGAATTTAGTAATGAAGAGGGCTGAAATTGATCAGCAGTTTCTACTTTCATGGCAATCTAAACATACTTTGTTTAGTAACTTTCCAAAACAATGGAATACATAGCTTGGGAGCTAGCTATATAATTGGGTAGCTAATGAAGAAGACAATCCTATCTACTCATCTGTTGACTTCAGTATAATTTTTAGTCAGCATATTAACTTTAGTTAGCTGGGCTTTGTGAGGCCGGTTCAATCCTTTGGGGATGGATTTAAAGCTTCATGAAGTTTGTTTTATAAGCCAAGTAACTAATAAGTGAGTTTTACTTCTAAGGAGAGCCAAATTACTCCTGAGAAAAAAGCGCTTCATAGAGCAGCAGCTGGAGAGGACGGACGGCCAACTGGAGAATGTAGAGAGGATGATACAAGATCTTGAGTTTGCACAGGTGGAATTGAAGGTTAGTTCTGAAAGAGAGTTCCATCAAAATGACTGATGTTTTCAGCTTGCTAATTTACTAACCATAAACAATATTTTAACTCTTGTTGAGTATTTTGTAGCATAATAAATCTGAAGATATTAGCTCAGCTAGAAATACAGTAGCCTAATTATGTCTCCTTTAGCAATATCCAGTTCATTTTATTGCTGGTTGTATTTCAGTGAGCCTCCTTGTAGCTCTTAAAGTACAGTAAATTTTTTCAGTAAAAAAACAGTTTTAAGGATAGTCAACTTCACATTAAAAACAAGACAGATATTGCTTGAAATTTCATTCTAGCTATTTAAATCTGTTCTCCATCTAGCAACAGCTTATCAGAAGCTTGTCAGTGGATAAATGGTTTTGGCTTTTCTTCATGAACCTGGTTTATTCTTGAGTGTGGCCTTCGTTTCAGGTTGTAGACAGCCTGAAGGTCGGTAATGATGCCCTGAAGGAGGTCAACAAACTGCTCAGCATTGAAGACATTGAGAGAATTCTTGATGAAACACAGGACGCTGCTGATAAGCAAGAGGTATGTCCTCACTTCTGGTAAACTGTGGGTGATCCTCAGGAGGTCAGTGATCTCAATATTCATTCTTCTGTTCAAGTGATAAGTGATCCTAATATTCTGATCATGATATTTATCTCTCCTTTCTGAAGATCAGCAATCTTAATATTCCAATCCTAATATGCATCCTTTCTTCCAGAGATAAAAAATTGTTTTATTCGACCAAATTTTCAAAAATTCAACCCCTTTTTTCAGCAGATCAGGGATCCTAATATTCATCCCTATTTTTAATACCCCACCAATCTTCATATTCTTCACTTTCATCAGATCAGTGATCCTGATATTCATGCCTTTTTTTGGGTAATCAGTTAACCTAATATATACTCATCTCTTGAAGTAGTACAGCAATCCTAATATTCCAATTCTAATATTCCTTCATCCCTTTTTTTTGTAGATCAGCGATCCAAATATTCATCCCTTCTTCCAAGTGATCCGCAATATTGAACACTTCTTAAAGGATATCAGTAATCCTAATATTTATAAATATTCAGGAGATCAGTAATCCTGATATTCCAATCATAATATTCATTCCTTGTTTCCGGAGATCATTGGTCTTGATATTCATCCCTGCTTTTTCAGAAAATCATCATAATATTGTGATTCTTATATTTGTTGCTTCCTTTGGAAGATCTGCAGTCCTGTTATTCCGATCTTAATGTGCATCCCTTCTTTTAGGAGATCAGCAATCCTAATATTCTGATTCTTTCTTTTGGGTGATCAGCAGTCTTAATATTCACCCTTAAACATTCTGATCCTAAGTTTCATCCCTTTCGACAGGAAATCTGCAATCTTGATTTTATGCTCCTCGTATTCATCCCTTTCAAGTTGTTAACCAGCAATCTTGACCAAAATTCCCCTTTCAGGAGATCAGTGCATTGCTTTCCGGCATGACCGCGGCCACAGGACTCACCGAGGAGGAACTGGAGCAGGAACTCGATGCGCTGTTGGAGGATAGCATTGCAGACCAGTTGCCTGACACACCAGCTAGACCAGCTGACAGGCTGCCTGACACGCCTGTAGAGCTGCCTTCTGAAGCTGTTCCTGACATGATATCTGTCGATGAATTGCCAGACGTGCCAGAAGGTTAGTTTGTTGTCGATACTGACTTCTTTTAATGTAACTCAGAAGGACTAAGCATCGACAGTGGTTTGTGTCGATGCTTAGTGGCTTGTGTCTGATGCGGTACCCGCATTGTTCCGCTGTATAAAGGCAAAGAAGACATGAATGAATGCATCAACTCGTGTGGTATCAGTTGTTTTTGGTGGGTATATTGTGCAAAAGAGTGCTAATCAAGAGGATCGAAAACAGTTAAACCACACGAAGAACAGTGTGGCCCAAGGAATGGTAGATGTATCTGGAATTGCCTACGATAAGGCCAACAGGACACGTGGAGTGGGCTACGTTTGTATGGAATATTCATAATTTTTTATGAGGGGTTCCGAGTTTATATGTTGGCAGCAGAGCATGCGTCAGAGCAGGGAGCAAGGCGAGTGTTAGGTTCCGAGGGAAAAGGGGCTGAGACAACGTTGCATTGTTTCCCGGGCTGTTCGTCTCTACATGGATGAAATAGTCAGGGAGGTGCTTGTGAGTGTAATAGGTCGAGGTTATCTGTTGTTGCGAGCAAACGAACGGAATTGGCACTCGAGTTGGTTGCTGTTTGGCGGATGATCCTACACTTGTAGCAAATTCGGAAAAGCTGAGTGAGTTAGCGTCGGAGTGAGAAAAAGGCTGCCAGTTGATGTTGGTAAAATTATACTAATGAGATGTTTCAGGGATGACTATTCAAATGGAATCAGTGTCCATCCAGATGGAGAATTATTAGAGGAAGTTCAGTGTTTGAAGAACCTGGCGTCTCATATAAAGAAGACTGAACTATTGGAAACTGAGGTTAAATCGAAATTGAAGGTAGGGTGTAACGTGGTTGGTGCACTTAGGAGTGTAAGGAGCTGTAGAACATTGGGTCTGGAAACAACGGGGAAAGTTGTCCCAACTATGCTGTGCTAAATGAAGGTTGTATATTTTCGGGGTGAAGTATTTGAGAAGCATGTCCTAAATGCTGTTGGGGTATAGGATCAATAATAACGTTATTCGTGATCGGTACGGATGTTAAGACTTAACGTGTTGATGTGAATCGGACACATAGTAGGGATCGATGATATGAGATTAGTGAGCAGGGTGATGACCGCGGGGGTTTGTGGACGTCGGCCTAGATAGAGGTGGACCGAAATTTGGCATTAGGAAGGAGAGTAAAAACATCAGCGTGGAGGTGGCATAAGAGCCCGCATCTTAATTGCAACCCCCCTTCCCTCCAAGGCATCTGTCAGGTTTACGGGCCGTACGGAGTCACGGCCCAACCGAGGGTTAGGGGAGGGGGAGTTTAAGAAGAGTAGATTATTAAAGGGTCTGAACAGCCTTATTTCCCTTCCGACTCTACTCTTCTTCATCCATCACTCTTCTTTTCTTCCCTCCCCATCTTGAATTTACTGAAATTTTTATGCACTTCATTTGCCTTTTATGTTTATTTTAAGTTTCATTAACTCTTCTCAAACTCCCTCCTGAGCGCGTATAATAGTCGTTGCACACTTGTCCCAAGTTTTCCCTTTCAGGTGGATAATAAGAGGCAAATTGCCTTCTTTCTTTCATGCAACCTTTCTCTACGACTTTTCCTCGTTCAGCTTTCATTTCTTCTGTTTTTTTTGCATGAGATTCACTACAATGAGTGTAGATCTCATGCATGGGATCCCCGTTTCCTGTCTCATAATTTTTACTCCTAACAGCTGTTTGGGCGCATTGCCCCCGGTACCTTAAGGACGACGGTGAATTTATGTGACTGGAGCAGGGTATGGAGTGTTATAACGCTCCGTGCTGCCACCCGCGGAGTGCTGGGACTATACGGCCTCAGCACTTTAAGAGTTACTATACCTCCTGTGACGCCCCTGCATCACTTTGACATACGCAGTGTTAAGTACATAAGACATTGACTTTAAACTGTTACGAATTTAATGACTCTGATCTAAAATGTGTCCATACGTGATGCAGCACTGGTGCTAATTTTGAATTCAGCGCTGGTAGGGCGCGGACTCCAGAGCGTTAAAAGGCCTCGTCACTCTAATCTAAATCGCTGCAAAACATCGCATCAATCTTTGGTCCTAACACTAATCATTGTCACACATGAGGTCATCTCTACGCGCGTCCTGTTAGTGAGCGATGCAGTGTGACAATATAAGACAACCTCTGCACGCAAGTAACAATGCTGTAGTGTGCACAGTAACAAAATTATACCACACTGGTGGCAATGTATTACCTGTCATCCAACCTACAAAGTTAATACAGATATCAGCAATACCACTCTTCACCATACCCCTTACTCCAACTCCTCGTCCCGACTTGAACACGTGATTGTTGCTATTGGAAGCTTTGGGTGGTGCATTAGCGGCGATGCCACCTCCAAGCAAAAAAGACCACGTGCTTGTTTATCATATATTGTGGAACTATTAATGTAACCTTCTATGCACCTCGCGTTCATGTTGCATCTGTGTTCTATTCTATTCTACTTACCTCTACCTTCTTTTTTCAGACGAGCTTGCGGAACCTTCCTCTCAGTCCAAGTCTCGTCAATCCGCCGGCAAGAGAGTGGCGCTCGAGGCCTCTTGAGGAGGACTCAACCACCGTTCCCTAGATGGGTATATCATTGCTCTGCCCCACTACCCTCATTGGTCTATGATCTTCACTAGCATACCCTCAACCGCAATGGTAGGCCTCAACGTCCTTGTTCCGATGGTGATCAAAGCCTCATTCATATCCCTTGGTTTATGCATGGCCTCATAATTTCAATCCATAGGAGCCTAGGGTGATACAATGCCTCATTATTACTATCCCATGTAGTACTCTGACCATCATCGCCCTTTGAAGTGATGCAAGGCTCGCCTTGATCTTCAGGTTACCGCAATGTGGTGCCCGTTCAAGTTGTTTATAAACCGCCCCAAAACGAATAGTTTGCGGGTGTTGACCGGAGCTGGTAATTCAAGTAAGCCCAACCATCCCAATTGAAGACTTCAAAACACCAACTGCCCTATTGTTCCAGTTTCACTAACTCCCATTTATCGGATAACAAAGATGTTCTCGCCATCAATCGATATGTTTTTATCTCACATGGATAAAAAGGCAAGATTAATGACGGGGGTGAAGAACCTCGTATAGGTTATGATAGTTTCTATTGAAGCTGTGGTAAGGAAGTAAGCAAGGTTTCTGAGTCTACTTCAACTAGCAGTTTTTACGAATTGCAGATAATTGGGACAATACAATGAAGTAGACCCAGACGCAACGCCATCCCTTAACCAGGATGGCGGTCGATAACAAGACACGAGAAATCGGTTATACCATCTAAACGACATGATTCTGACTTGTTACATTATGATTACTGCTAGCTACTTTATTTTGGTCTAGCAATAATAGAAGAAATTTTGATTTTGTTTCCACGGTCGTTCCGCAACATTAAAATCTAATGCCTACCTCGTGTTTGTCATGTCAGGCGAGAGTGTTGCATGCTCATATAGAGAAGAAAAGCGTCATCTTCGGACTCGTCTGCACTTGCTTCATTTTTGTCCATTCTCGAGTTGAAGCGCAATAGCGCTGTCAGTACGAGGCTGTTGGTGCTGTCAAGGTCTGGTCACAAAATTGAGCCTAATCTGGGCTTCAGCAATCTTCGGGCCTCTTCCATTCTATAATGGTGAAACTTTGTCAGCAGCTGTTGCGTAGACCGGTGTGAAATTGGAAACTATTTTCTCAGCCGCTTCAGTTCCGTCGAACACCTGATGCTGAAATGACCATAAATGGTTTCTTTCCTGATTCTGTAAACTTTCAGGTTTCTTGTTTTCATTTGTGTGTGCTAACCTCAGATGGCTGTCTATATTTTAGGCTTACAAATCTATTTGTTAATCTGTTTGGAATTCCTTCGATTCGATTTTATAATTTCAATTAATCCTTCTATAAACGTTAACCAGAATAAATTGTAAGCGTCTGTTGAGAATTAGTTGAAATCCTGTGAATATTAGAGTAATACGTGTTTGAACACTTTGTGTGCCTTTCCATTAGGAATATCGCAGTAGTTCCAGCGACCTGGAATCGTAGACAAATTTGCCTGAGCAATTCACGATACCCACGTTCCGTTCCTGTATCGATTTGTTCCTTTGGGTCAGTCAATTGGCCAATTACTCGTCTGACGCTTTTGTTGTTATCAGTTTTGGGAAGCATCGGCTTGAACTGGATTACTCTTAACCCTTACATCCTTGTTTACCAGAGACTCTCCAGTATGGTTAATCCTCGTACTCTGTGCCTCTAATCACTCCAATTTAATCTTACTCTGTGCCACATTTCAGTGACCCTATGCTTGGTCCTAACTTTGACAACACATGTGTCAACTCAAGGGAATTCGGTGCTAGGCGAACATTGATTCCAACGCTCTGGAATTCCCGGTTTGTCTAAAATCTAATTCCAGGGAAGGTGTGAGACCATTCAGGTGCAGATGTCCCATTTCGGTAATATGTGCAACGAGACGAGCTTTTTTAATCTTGCCCATTGCTGCGGAAGATTCGGGGTAACCAATGCATAGACTATCTAGAATGACCAGGATTTAGTGCGCAATAGAATCAATGTCTTTCTAGCGACGAAACCTTGGTAGCCAACCAAAGCAGTGGACATCTGTTGGTCTTGGCATTCACGACAATTTACATTGCTTGTAAAACAGGTCTTTGAGTTCTATATTTTCATTGCAGAAACCTATTTTCTCTAGTCAAGCTTCGTAGAGCTAGATGTATTTCTTGAATATAATGATTTTATGAAAATGATCTTCTTACACGAAAAATATTTAGTTTGCTTTGAAACATTACCTCCGCATCTGCACATTACCTGTTATTGCATCGTGAATAGACAGCCTACTGCTATTGTGGGTTAATGTTGGTTCCGCTCAGACATGGGTTTGCTTTTATAATATGATAGACCTTGGCTTGGATGCAAAGCAAAGCTTTTAATTGAGATATTTCTTCCTACAAATCCAGGCTGTGATTCAATAATTTAAGGAGAAATTTCATAACACTTGTGGGAGTTTTGCCAAGTTTGTAAGCTAACATCTGTTATTTGGATGATGAAGCAACTGTTATTTTATTAGTTTGATTTGTGGTCCTTTGATCAATTAATCAATGGTATGGAACTGGCTTACCACTTAACTGTTACTTGGGTATTCTGGCTACGACATTAATTTATTTCTCAAGCCAGCGTGGTATTTGGCGGATTAGGTTCTCGGTTCTAGGTACTCACGGCAGAAAACTCGAATATCAACTATCGGCTTAGTGGACGAGTGCACACTTCAACCACAGGCTTGGTAGACTAGTGTGTCCAAGTCTAGACTAGTGCAATTTGTCGCAAACATATGATTGGTTTTGTTTGTATTTGAAAGTGTTTTGAAGATCGTGTGCATTGTGTTGAACGAAGAAAGAAGCGACCCATGTTTTGTTTCTCATAAAGATAACGCAAATATCTTCTACACCATCTCTCACTAGAGTATCGCGTGGAACTTCAAATATTCGGAGATCTGCGTATTTGAAAAACTGTTCCATGATGCAACACCCTCTTTAACAGTGTAAGCATTTGAATGACTATTTCTTGACGTTGGTAGTTTATCGTCGCGCTAGTCGTGCGGTTGCGCGCTATTAATGCGGTTGCCAGTGACTATTAGCCTTGCTGCAAAGTTTTATGTCCAGTATTTATTTAAACGGTGTAATAAAGTAGGGAGCTTATTATGAAGTACTTCTTAGGGCTAAATATATATTTTATTACGATGTGATTTGATTGATGTGCTTTATTGTGGAATTTCCGCTGCTTCCCGTATTTGGTGGCAGTTACATTCTTTACTAGAGTAGAATGCGCATTGTTGAAGTGAATTACTTCCCGTCGTCTTCATTCTTGGTATGTATTTGCTCGCCTAGCCTGCCACCACATCAAAAGGTAGCTGAACATGGCCACAAACCCGCAGCACAGGTCGGCAATTGCGTTCATTAACATAGCAACGAAAACGATTCATCTATGAACGGTCAAAAGCAGCATGTAGGGTGCTGGACCACGGGTATAGCGGGACTTGATAGAAAACTGTGCTTTCACAATATTTTGTCCCAATGTAACTCGATTTATCGTGCAAAGAAATGAAAAAAATTATTTAGGTACTGTGTTTTACCCAGCTCTTATTCCATACATTTCAGTTGCTGACTTTTTATTTTTTGAGTTAATTCGTCAAGGCATTCTCCACGAACAGCTGCCAGATGTTCATCTCTAACGAAGGGCATCATCATGTGATTACCGCATAACATCTCGATTATTTTCACGCTCATGTGTATGTCAGGTTAGTTCAATAATAACTACAAAATTATGATGTTCAGATCACACGTATCCTCAAATGATATCTTTGTTTTTCGTCTAACAAATGTGGTTTTCAGTTCACAAAAATGCTTTATGTTGTGGAAGTTATCTTAATATCATTAGAGTACCATGTCAAGGTGTCAATATAATTTGATGATAAAGTGTATAACATTTATTCCCTTAATTGAGTAAAACGATTTGTTAACTAAAGTAGCCAGATTTTTTTAGTTGGGGTCGTCGTTGCCGGGTGGCTAGCATACCCGACTGCAGTGCCACCCTCTTGGTGTTGCATGTTGCGAGTACGAGCCTCGACAAGTACACGTCGGTCTTGTGGCGGTGAGTTGGGGCGCCTCCCCCTCTTGTATCAGCCTAACTAAGCCACTCAACAAGTTGGGGAGGGACGACTGCATGTCTGCACAAACAAATAATACCTATCACTTGGAAGCATATCTCGATTGTTTTCATTACACAATTTTAGATTTTACTCCAGCAATCATAATGAAACTAACGTTATTATTCATTCACAAGAAACTCCATAAATGATTTACAAATTTGCTATCAACAGTCCAATGTTTCATTAAATCAAACTTAAACTAACGCCCCTACCGCAAATCAACTCATCGAATGGCTTTTGAAATCTGATCCATGAGAATGGTCCACCTCAGGGGGGTGTTGGGGCGAGTCCCAGCATCTGAGGGAATCCCTGCGCTCCCTGGGGTCCCCAGCAGACAATACAATGGCTACTCTGAATAACCGAATTCACCGCCAATTGGTTATGAATTATATTATTGTGGATGGTTTTAGGCCTTGGCCTTTCAGACCCAATAGGTCTTTGTTGCTTGCGCCCGTCTGTCTATCACACATTCATGCCTTATTCAAAATACTATGGCGTCGTCAATTACGTATCGATTAGGACGTTTTAAGGCTTAAACGAACGAGGATCGCCACACGTTGAGCACCACATTAGAGCTTCATCATTATTTTTTTTCCGGGATTCGTTTTTATCTTCAAAATTAAGCTCTTACCTCAGCATCTTTTCAGCTCACTTCTGATAAGGCGTTTGTGACTTGAACATTTTGCCTGTTCTGAACTTCATGCCCTACACAAGAGACTATTCAAAATGCTAAGGCTTTACCAACAACGCATAGGTTTCAATAGTTTAAAACAAATAAAAAAACGCCTCATACCCAGACCTCCACGTTGACTTCCCAAAATTCGGTTTCTCAAAATCAAAGCTCTAAACTTATGATACGGCTTTCATGGGAGCGATTATTCGAGTTACTAAGATGACCAATACTGCATGGATTTCAGCATTTGTGGCTCAAATTTAGTAACAACACCTTGCGTATAGCCCAACGTTGATTTTTCTCGAAATCGATCTTATGTTTCTCCAAAATGAATTTGGGGTGGATGGATGCTTATTCATTTTATAGATCATTAACACTTTATTTTAGTATTTTATTATTTCTTCTTGCTTGGGCTCTATTATTTTTCTCTGCCCTTTTTTCATGGTGATGAATTTTAAATTTGTTATCATTATTATTATATGTAACGAGGTTGGTTGAGAGAAGGTGACCCGGGGAGAGGAGGTACTCGTGGGATCCGCGGGACTCGAGGACCCGGGGTTTCGGGAACCCGGGGGACTTGGGAGACCAGGTGGATTTGGGGTGGTCCACTTGGATCTTTCTGGGGCCTTTTGGGACTCCCTTGAGACCCTTTGGGAGCCTTTTGAGAAACTGTGGGACCCTAAAGAGGCC
>SDVV010014815.1:0-14701 GCA_016164225.1 Gammarus roeselii
CTCATAACTATTCCGACGTAATCAATACATAAATATACTGATCTTTCTCTTGAAAGAGCTTGTATTTGGTATCGAAATGTTGTAAATATCTCTCTTTTCATCGTATCGTAGTTGCAATGGTCAGGGGGTGACGCAGCTCTGTTCGAGAGAAATAAAATTACTTTGAATTAAAAACCCTCTCAGAAAAGTTATGTGTCATTGGAAGAGAATGGTCGATTTAGATTTGATTTGATTTGGGCCTCATTTCCACCAGAGGGTCGATTTAGAATCACTAGTTTCCTCTATGAATTAAATATGCAGGACTTCAGATGGACTATAAAACGCCCACAGTCTATCCGCACATAAAATCAGGCAGAGCAAGCTAACGACGATGAGTATTGGATCATAACAGCTGATATCGTAAACAACTTATGAGCTCTTGTTTGTTCTAAATCATTTCGTTGCAAAGAAGTTCAATGAACCCAACTATCAATTTGTTTACCACGGCACGACTAGAGGCGGATCCAATTCAATTTGGGAGATCCATTTGTCAGCAATTATTTTTTTCCTTTTTGGGCCTTATATTGTCAAGGCCCTTCCGTCCTTGTCAATTATGTTGACACTATTTCAACAATACGTCTCTGTATTGTATGTGGTGATAATTCACATAATTATCTATAATCCAGTATAAAAATATATCAGTATAGAATGTCAACGGCAACAAAATACATTTTTTCTTAAAATGTGATGTTGGTGGACAAAGCGCGACTTAGAGAAGGTGAATGCAATTGCGAACGGTACCGTTGCTGGCTCTGGTAACGAAAAAAAAGTCAGGAAATCAATTTCACACTTTCGTAACAAATTGGACGCCGAAATTGACGTTGCAACACACCCCCTTGTCGGTGGAGGCAGTCACATCTCATCCACACATGCCGTCAGTCGTCACACTTACCTTTCTGTAGGCAAACAAAAGAAGGACGATTGAAAAAATAATCAAGTAATCAAGAAATATATATCGTGTAGATGATTTAGTATTGAATACGACGACGGAGAAATGAGTATCTGATTACAAGTAATTTCCATGGCGTCCTGCAATAGGGTATTGCTTCGGACATTGAGAGTAGAGACCGCTTCACAGTCTTTGCATTGCCATTAAGCTTATGAACATAAAATTCGTATATGGTTTCTTGAATCGCTTGTGGCTGTGATCAGCCAGCTGCGATACCTTTAATCAGCCAGCTGCGGTACCGTTCGCAATTGCATTCACCTTCTCGAAGTCGCGCTTTGTCCACCAACATCACATTTTAAGAAAAATGCGTTTTGTTGCCTGTTGACATTCTATGCTGCGCTTAATTCAATTTGTATGCTGAATTATAGATAATGATGTGAATTATCACCACATACAGTGTAGAGAAGTATTGTTAAAATAGTGTCGACATAATTGACAAGGGCGGAATGGCCAAGACAATCTAAGGCCCTAAAAGAAAACAAGGAATTGCTGATAAATGAATTGCCCAAATAGAATTTGATCCGCCTCTAGTCGTGCCGTGGTAAACACATTGATAGTTGGGTTCAATGAACTTATTTGCAACGGACTGATATATTGCGTATTGATTAATTAGATGGAAGCTCCAGTGGGTGTGTACCCTTCAATGGTGGTGTCATTATCGATTCCGTCCAAACCAGCTTCGTAACTTCATTATGGTGTAATATTTGATAGCTCGAGTGGGTCTATCTCTACCGAAACGCTCTAACCACACGTCCATATACAAAATAAAAATTGGGTCAAGTTGACGTGTGTATTAAAATATTCAAATCAAGCTTAAACGTATCCTATGCAGTTACATCTCTGATTAGGTTTATGCCAATAATTTCGAATTACCTTGTTCTGCGCCTCCCCTGGAAGGCCTCTCATGAGTGGCGACAGAGCCAGTGATCCGTGAGGACGGCTCGTTTGGGCCAAAACGACCCATTGGTTATCCTCTTTTTATTTACCAAGCTGTAAAGAACTGTTTGCAAATGGCCTGAAATAGCTCATACTAGATCGTTTACGCCCGCAGAGCGGAGCCGGTGCCAGAGACACAAAATCAGGTAAATTGGAATTGTAGAAAACAGTACCCACGTGTGAAATGTTCATGTATATGCGAGGTGCACGAATCTATTTAACAACGACTGTATCATCTGTAACTGAATATTTTTGTTACTGTCTATTGTGATTGATGGCAAGGGGTATGAAAATGGAGGTGAGTGGACGTAGGCCTAGAGGTAGGCCGCAGTTTGGGTGGATGGATGGCCTGAAGCAGGCGTTAGGAAGGAAAGGCCTAAGTGTTGTTGTTAACGAGAGAGGCTGCTATGGGTAGGCGTAAATGGAGAATGATTTTGATTTAATGAGTTTTGACGCTGCAACGAGATACTTTCCCGTCTCTGGCAATGGTCGTGGTCTGGGGAAGACCTGAGCACCATCTCAAACCTCAGTCCTGTCCCGAAGTCTGAGTGGCGGCTCGCTCTCATAGCCTGCCAAATAAGCACCAACGAGCTAACGAAAGGAAAATAGGATAACAGTTAGCAGTTGTGTTGTGAGGTTGGAAGCTGTCTAGCGCGACTAGTGGTTAAGTGACTGTTATTTCTGCTACACAGTTACGTCACGATATTCATATTATTTTTACCATGTAAATCATATTTTAACCAACTGGCCAACCAAACAAATATGGATATAGATTTAACTAACATCATAGACATCACTTAAGTTACCCCGCCATGTCTTCTCCCATGAACATAACGACGGCAATCAATTATGCGTGACGAAAACTAATCGAAGCGAGGCTGCTCAGTTGGAAGATGAAACACAATCGAAATAAAAATCATGTTTTTCAACTTCACTCTCCCATCAAGTGTATCCTGCATCCGTTAAATATCTCCGAAAAAGAGCTCAACACGGATCTCTTAATGTTTGATCAGATCTTGTGGTCATTGTTTTTTATGTAGCTTTTTACATCCTGTATGTCAGTCGATTCCCTAAGAGAAAATATTTCGAAACAACGTCGTCATCTCAAATAAAGATAACTCCTACCATACCAACCAACACTGTAGTTTATTCAATGAAATTGTAATTAGTACTCTATATTATAGTCTTATCAGATTTCATTCCAATCTATAATAAGTGCTAGACGAATATAAACCGAGTTCACTAACCCCAACCGCACGTAGGTTTTCCTGATATTCCCCACAATAAATTATTTCATCAGAAATTTTAAGCAAAAGTAGCACACTCAATAAAACTCTCCTTCATTAGTGAAATTCTATTATGAATCATTTTCGTTGAACTCGTAGACTTCTCAAAAGAGTCATCCTTGGAACTATCGAATTATTGGCATTCGTTGCATGTTATTTATATGATAGATGGGGATCACATTAACCATCTGATGTGATCGGTTGTTTCAAAGGACTAAGGATCATGTGGAAGAGTAGTATTAGTTCGTCTAGTGCCATCACAGACTCACATGTATCATGAATGCCACTTGAAACGTAATTACATTTTACAAAGTTTGACCTCCCTTATTATTTCAACCTTGTATCTCATACGGCATGTGTGTTTTATCGTCTTAAATCGTATGATGAAGCATTTTTGAGTTGTGTGTTATCAACCTACTTCAGTCGTATCAAAGACAAAACGACATGCTCGATTCTGATAACTAAACGTGTGAAGACCTGGACCTTTCATAGAACAGCTCCTTTAATTATAATCTAAACAAAATGTAAATTTGTATATCCAAAAACGAATACGTTTCCGCATTTGGTAAATTATTTCAACCAGAATAGTACAAAATGTTGATCATACACATGTTTCCAAAATGTTGATGAAGAAAGTACTGATCATTCCCCACAATAATTGCTAATGATGATGTTAACATAGCGTGTTTCACTCTTTATTGAACGATCATCCTCCAATAATGTCATCTCAAACTGACCCATCACCGGGTAGTGCAACTACAATCATCGTTCCAGTGTCATTCCCACCCCTCCCCCCATCGCCTGCCTGTTAATGCCGTCTATAGAGCCGAGCAATGCCCGGGCTGGGGCTGCGAAAGCAGCAATGATCAATCCATCGTGACACGAGATGGGAGCAGAAATCTTGCACCTGAGGAAGTGAACGACAATTCAACTAAGTGTGCGCAATCGATAGGCTCATTCCGGAACCGATGGAGGGTTCGAGCTGAGAACTGCAACTGCTTACACATATTCAAACGCAGACTCTTTGTGCACTTGGATAAAAAAAATCACGGCTTATTAGGATATAAGCTCAGATCTATTTCATGCTCCGATGACTATAAAGTTTTACAATAAATATCATTCACTGAGTTCATTAATTAGTCAAGTGTAGGACTGTGGAGTAGTCTTACCGATACTTTTCTAGGTTTCATATTGAACTCTAGCTAACACTATTAAATCCAGTAGACTTCCACTGTGTAGCCCTGATGAATAATTTATATTATGCAGATAACGATCCTGTGAAATCTGGATTTCTATTTATTTATCCAGCGGAAAAACCCGTGAAACTGGTAACAAATTTTCAATCCAGGTAATGATCCACAAGAATCGCTGATTACAATTGGTACACTTTTAGACAAAACTCGTTTCCCAACCAATTTGATGGATATGCTGTGTTTTGCTAGTCGACCATGCACGGCTGGACGATCTTGGAGTCGTCGAGCGATGAGCTGGACGACTATAACTTTGACATTATTTCAGGACAGTTCTAGGTTAGTCGAAGTGATTAAAAATTTACGTTGAATTAATCTGAAATAGTCATTTAATGTTTCTCTATTTAACTGTAATCCCAAGTGTCAAAATAGTCAGCCTGACGAACTTCAAATTCATCAAACATGCTCGTCTGAACTACTCTATTCTGAATAGATTTCTTCAGTGTTCACTTGCCAACATTGGACTTTTCTTTGGACTTTTGTCAAAATAAGCTGGAATCCTGGGAAATTTATGCACAATTTTACGCTCACTTGGGTGGGGGGAATTTCTTCTACCGCATCATTTGAGTGCCGTGATTGGCGCTCAAATGAAACAATTGAACTTTATCTCTGAACGAAGGCGAAACTTCTCCAATCCTCCCTGACACGTTGAGAAGATATGAGGAGAGTGATAGCAATTTGTTTCGGTAAATTAAGTTGGATGTGGTATCGAGCGGTTCAGTGACAGGTGGCTATAGGTTCAAGGCGAGGTCTTGTGTTATGTGTGTCGTTGAAAACCCCACAACAATGCAACTGATGTACGTAATCCAGGGCATCTGAAAATATTGCTGACATCGAGTGTCAGAACCTTGTAACACCATTAGCTGATCGACGATTTAACCATATTTGCCAGCTGTCACATAGAACCAGCTTTCCATACTGATATTATGGCAACGTTGAGAAATTAGGCCGATCACACACATATAAATATTAATTTTCATCTTCAACAAATACAATTACATTCGTATGACATTGCAAAATGTTTGAAAACTTCACCTGCATAACAAAAATCGACAGCACTTTAAGACTATTTATGAGCTTTACGTGGTCCTATGTATTTCACAACGTCTTTTTTTAACATGCGCTGTCAAATCAACTTCTTCAGGAAGAACCTGACTCAATTTATCCAGATATATAACTCGTGACACAGCTTCCACATCATGCAGGCCATCACAGAATAAAACAATCTCGTGCACCATCAGCTAGGCAATCAGATTCAAGTTTTGTGAGCAGGCGCAATAAGTTGGTCCAAGCCATCGCGAAAGGGGAACGACGAAGAAGTCGCCTGTTTTCTCATACAAGAAAAATACGGGACTTTCCGACATGGATGTTGGAAGGCAGAAAAGTGGGGATTTTGGCGAGCATGAAAGCACGTTGCATAAACAAAAAATCCAACTTGAATGATGTAGAATTTCAGACTTACTCAGGTCTCACAGCGAACAAACACTATACAAATGAATCGAATTGAATCATTTTTCATCAAAGAGTAGCCCTAACTTCCTTCTTTTAAATAGTAAAGTTAGGTAGAACTTTAATTAAATATATGATTTTTTTTCCTACAAATAAAGGTGAGGTAACTTAACCCTAACGGGGTAACTAGCATTTAACTAGCAAAATCTGTTATTGAACACAAAAAAATACTGTGAGAGCAGCTCGGTGTCAGCAAAACTGCTCTCTTCGGCCGCTGGTACCCCATTGGTTAAAGCTTGCTGAGGCCTGCTGATACCCCGGCATCAGCCAATCACGGCTCCAAACTGGGAGTACAAGCTCAAGAGAGAGAAAAGAAGAGAGGGTTATGGTAATGCCTTTCTGATGATGATTTTGTATCATAACTGCTGATATTTCTAAAATCAGTGACTTTTCTACCTTGTTCTTCCGTTTCAGTGGTGAAAACACTGTATTGAAAGCATATTTCAAATGCCAGTCGCCCAAAGTATATAGTCTCTGAAATCTTATCGTAATAGGTAAGTTAGCCCCCCCACGGAGCTACATTACTCCATTAGGGTGAAGGTATATATGAACGTGGTCGATGATATGCACCACTTTTTTACGCACATTTTACTTCTCTCTGACTGCAGACATAAGTCATATTGTTAATATTTTATAATGACATTTCAACAGTTTTCTGAAAATTTGATTTTTATAATTACATCGACACACTTCACTGATTAAATGCGCCCATTTCTCTTCACTGCAGACTAAATCCTTTGGAATCAAATTCGGCGTACTGTAAAAAAAACATCAGTATACTTTCGCTCATTGGACACCATAGCTTACAACATTTTGAGCTTATGCTCCCGAACTATATTTCTGAAAATATATCCCGATTCCCTTGTTTGTTACTGTTTAAGCAATTAGGATAACAGGGAAAACTTTCACAAAAAATTGTCGTCCAATTGTATATTTTGACTCGGTTTAAGAAATTGATATGAAAAATATGTTCATATGATCTGTTTTTATAAAGTGTTTCTTCATCCACTGAGATAGGGTCCAAATGACTTCAGTTTGGGGTTTTCGTCGTCAACATGAATTAATAAAACACCGAAGAACATTTTCGACCTGAAAAGAAATCCGAAACGACTTCCACCCCAGTGATGAAGGGTTCTATGAAGCGCAATTTCAGAAGCACACGTGTAACTTTGACAGGTTCGACTGTCTAACATCATGCTCAATACCATTTCTCTACAATCATCCATAAGTGCCATTTTTCTAATTTAATTCCATCATTTTTCGTTACAAGTTACTAAGAAAGTATATAATATTTTCTTGTTTGATGGGAACCCTCCATAAAAAAATGTTGAGCCAGAAGCCGGTGGTCGACAAACATCTCTTGAAACAACTCCATATTGTGTGTTTTACATATAAGTCCGTCATAAAATGTTATGATAAATGTCATCAGAAACATTTCCAGAATTTTTTAACAACCCAGGTTCTTAGGAGAAAAGGTTCCGATAAAAGAGAGATAAAGAACGGAGAAGCCGCGTTATTTGCGTAATTTTATAATTCTGATCAGTTTCCCACGCGTGTGAGCTTCAGATTTGGAAATCGGTTGTAGCTCGAATTTGAAATTGAACCTAGCAAACATTTGTAATTCTTCCTTATCTTTGGTCATGTGAACTGTCCAATCATTTTAGTGATAGTCAAGCTAGAGTTCTTTTGCTTACCTGCACGTAGCAGTCATGCGACGAAGTTGGCAAAGTGATTGTTTTTTCATGCTATGCTTTATATATTTGTTTGAGACAAATTTCGCAATGATTCATATGACAAAAGTCTCACTACACCATCGCTCAACAAAAAACATGTTATTGAACAATTGTGTTTAGAAACCGTAATTATTCTATTTTTTGACAGCATAAATGTCACAGCAGAGGAATAACATAGTTTGATTATTGACTACCCTTCAATGCAGCCAATATAATAAGAAAAAAAACAGACAACCTAGTGAATCTCTTCAAACGACAAATATATTTTACATCCGGCGATGAACAACTCAGATTCTATATTTTTACAATACAATTGCTGCTGCATCGGAAAGCAGTTTTTTCTCGCTCTATACTTTGATATCCAATTAATTACTTAAATATACTAAAGTGAATACCGGAAGGAAGCAAAAAGTTGACGTGCATCGCTGAGGCAGTGCCGGAAATGTAGGCATACCTACTGACAATAGCATTTTTTTGAGCCGAGAAACCCTTCTGATCCGAAGTTTGACGTACTGACAACGTTTACGCTGTACAGTTTCACCTAAGAGAGTTTTGTGTGGAAAACCCAAAAACCTCTTACGGATTTCAATCGAATATGAACCGTCATGGAGTGCAAATTGAGGGGTCGCGTTTTTGGCTGAAAATCTCTGACCGATTTTCCTTGAACCTGATTCATTTTGCTCCTGAAGTCGATGAGATCGAATGGCTCAGCGTTGCTAATCAGTCGTCGTTGAAACAAGTCAAAGGCATCATTCGAAAGGGGATGAGTTCTTTTATACAAAATGATGTTCTCCCGCAGAGTTAAACCAGAAGCGGCCCAAGTCAGTAGCTGGTGCCCCCACGCGGCGGATTATCACTCCTCCTGTGCACCCAACGGCCTAAGCAGACGCCGCCCGCTAAACGATAATAGGAAAGATTTACCGCGATGCAAGTAGCATTATGAACAGATTATATGACAAGCAATTGCAGTTGGAATTGTCAACAGTTGTTGTATCCGGTAACAACTGATTCAATTAGAGTTGAGGTTAGGAAGTTGGTTCCTATCAACTTTCAGAATTTTTTACACGATGCCAATTTACATTGACAGAACAACGTTATTGTACAACTCGTTCTCTTTCAAACGTTGTCTTTGGTTTGTCTTCACGACGTCCAGTGACACATGGTAAGCGGTTCAGTTCAATCAACCTTCGGTCCTATTGACTTTCGTCCCAAATAAAATCGGACAAAAAGCAAATGTCGAAAAAATATGTGCTAACATACGATTCGAACAATAATAGGCGCTAAAGATATCGGTGCAGCTAACTTTCTCTTTAAACCACTTTCATTTTTAGTCGCTCATATGAATTGTTTTTATTATATTTGTTGGTATAATTTTCCGAGTTGATGATGCCGGTGCACTAGAGCATTATTTGGTATCTACGGATGTCTCGTTTTTAATAACTGAAAGTTATGTGAGTTTAGTAACAATGACAATTCAATTATAAAAGGCTTTAATTGTTGTGATTATTTATGTCTGAACAAACCGTAGAAAATACCAAATATCTAATGATTTCAGAATTGTTATTCTCAATTTGTTATGTTTATCATATAACTGGCAATCAAATTTGTAATGGCACACAGATTTCGAAAAATGTGAATGATGACCATAAATGATATATTATATAAATGTATGTGCATATGAGGAGTAGTTTTTTATCAACGTTATTTTATTAATAGACTTCCCAGAGTTAATCATTCAATAAACAGACGATGAGTGAGGATATCACAACACGCGTCAGTGAAACCAACATACGATCATAAGTGAGGAACCTCGTAGAGAGATTTATTTCTTGGGCATACTCAGAGCACCTGCTTGGCACTTTGTACAAATCTATTATTCAACTTTACCAGGATAATATAACGGTGTGCTCCAAAAGGAAGCCCTTCTAATAGGATCATTCATGAGTCGTAGATAACCAACTCCTGTCGGGAATGAATCACCCAAGGATGTATTGTGTTTTTACGGACTAGCATTCATAACTTGCTCACCTATTTAGGCCAAGCATATGATACCTAATGACAAATTTTAAACTTAATTGGCATAAACAGCAGCTGAGTAAAAAAATATGTTGTTGTTAAAATAAATACACTACCGTAACTTTTTTTCATTGTGAAGCCTGTGTCAACATCTTGTTTGCCCAGTTTAATTCAGACCGCATTGCAATAAAGAGGACGTATTTTGCTGCGTAAACTTAAGCCCTCACCTTGTTAAGAGCAGGTACATTTCCCGAAGGAGTCCGCGGAGCGTGTTTAATTAAGTTGTTATTACAGAGCTGCTGTTGACGAGTGTTATTAATGTGTCGTTATTTAAGCCGTTACATTATGTCACAAAATAATCCGATGTGAGAAAAAAATGCAGGTAAGATGATTTCCTTTTCCTACACTGCACCTCTATTTAGGGACAAACGCGTATGTTTCGATTCATTCATTATTGTGGTGAATTGTTGTCAATATTGGCCAAGGTCTAATCATTTTTATTAGAGAAAGAGTATGTCTGGCGATCTCTTTGAGTTAAGACAATTTATCATAGAACCAATTTATGACATTATCAATAATTGAAGTCATCAATTCCCTGAAGTATGTTGAATGTTAGACGTATACACTAGAAATAAATCAAAACCATCAGAAAATAATCACATATTGTAATACAGTTAATTGTGAGCAAGAGATCAAGCTATACGCGGAATTTGACGTGAATGCCGAAGAAAGAAAAGTTTTTGGAAAAAACAACAGAAGACGGCTGTATTAACTGATCTCAGCCTGTGTCTGGCAAATTATTGTTCCTTTAATTGATCCTCATCTTTTATATGCAATTATAAAAAGTTATCATACCTGAAATATTCAGTAGTGTTTCGGCAATCTATGCAAGATAGAAAACGCAATAGCTGATACCTATCCAGTCTATATTTCACCAACATTGTTAGAGACAAAGTTCATATTTCAAATATAAAATTGTTCGTGTACAACACACGTGTGACCTTTATTCTGTTCTCCACATTCCGTTCTCTCATCTTCACTACTCACTTCTACTACCTCCCCTTCCACCTCATTTCCACTCTTAATTTTCCTTCTATATACCAGCAGATAGTCAGACACTCCACCAATCTCTCCTCTCAACACCCACACATTCAAAAGCCTTCATACCACGCTCATCAATATTAGCCCAAAATCTATCTAAACTCTCCTCACCACTGCACCATGGGCCATCCTCACCCATATCTACTTGAGGATATCTCATTTCTTAAATAAGCAGTTTCTGACTACCCGCTCCTGCACCAGACACAGACCTATCAGATTTTCTCCATTGCCATTTCTACCCGGAACGCCATACCTCCCTATCACATTATCCACCACTACATCTCCAACTCTCGCAATAAGGTCGTCCAGTGCAACCACATTCAATTGATCTCTAAAACTCTCGATACACTCACTCAGATCAATTCATAAGTGCTCTCTCTCTTCCTCCTCTCACTACCAGGGTCGTACGCACTCCCAAATGCTCATCTCTCAACACACAACTTAACTTTCGCCCAGATCAGTTTTAAGGACACCTCCTCCCACTCAGTGACGGCACTAGTCAATTGATCACTCAATATCAACACCTCACCTTCTGGTGCCCAACCTTCCTCCACGACCAACTTTCTTCCACCAACCACACCAAACTCACATTCGCCCTTACCTTTCCACTTCGTCTCATACAGCGCCAAGACATCAAACTTCCTCCTTGCAAACATCTCACCAATCTCTCTCTACTTTGCTTCATTCGTACTACATCCACGCCCATTCAGCGACCCCAACATGTGAGTTCGTCTTGTCATCTTTTAGGGAGAATTTTACAGTAGAATGGGTTCCTAATGTTTGTGTAAACTGCAACCGTTACCACAGTGGAGCAATGCCAATTTTCAATGACATTTCCTTCGAAGATGGAACTATCCCAACATAACGCAACAATAAATAATGCAGTTTTACTAACCCCAAGAAATGAATAACTTCAAAAAAGTTTGATTTTCATCACAATACAATGTTGAATCGAAAGAAATTAAAAATGCAGGGTCGACTGTAGGAATGTATTTTTTTGAGGGCTTACCATGAAAGTACAGAACGGCGTTTCACAAGCGTTACATACTTTGGTACGGTTCATCCAAACTTGTACATCAGAACGTGTGAAGTTTGATGAACAGACCTCACCTGATGCCTCCACTCCAATAGCTCACCTGATGCGCTCAAGTCAGATCTCGGTGGGTAAAATATTGCAGCTAATGCTGTCGAGTATTCTGGCAAATTCAACATGACGAAAGTCGGACCAGGCCAAGGAATAAATCCATTAAGTTATAATGATTTAGTCCTCGTTCTGGCACCAGTCAAAATTCGTTTACACATAATAAATATCTGACGTACCTTCCTCCTGGGCATCTACGTTTTCGTTGTTTTCAGGAGAGCACAACGAAAAAAAAATTGAAATTGAATTGATTTTTTTTACATCGGCAAAATATCCGAATCAATAAGGTAGGTGGCGAAAGATGTAGGGTGATTCCGTTCTCAGTAACCATCTCCGTGGAGCCCAAGAATCCTAAAATCAAAATTTTGGTTGTCTTCAGATGATCGACAGTCAGATGAAAAAGGCTCGTTAAAATAGTTCACACCATCGCTACATTCGCAACATTTCCCTCTGTGTGTCTTTGTGATTACTAGCTTGATAGCTTTGACCAAATAGAAATAAATTAGAGCTTGTATAAATAACTTTGCTATGCTAAGATTTTGTGAATACGTCGAAATCAACGCTATTGAACACACTGTAGGAATTGTTAACATGAACGCGATAATGTGAGCTTGTACCAGAAAATAATTTGGTATTGTCAGATGCCGTAGACTTGTTGTGATCAAATGTGCCATTGATGTTACTCTTTCTTCTCTCTGATAAAGACTGTGGAGAATACTCGAAATTCTAAATGATTTAGTGATTCAGTTTTGACAGTAAAAATTTAATTTTATTTATCCAATTTCCCAAACATATATTGTTTATTAAGACGTTATCCTGTGAGATTGATTTAAATGTGAATTCTATACTCAATCGTTTGCACCAGTTGTGTTCTTTTCGTTCACGTCCTGAACTACAAAGTTCCAATGAGCAGCCTGCCGTGAAACAAAATATTGTCAGGCAAATAAAGTATACAATGAACATTTAATTGGGAAGTTTGACAATCCAGGTGGGTTTCTGAACTCAGTCATTGACAAATAATATGGAACATATTGTGGACCGCTACTCCAGGAAGTCCTTTAGGGCTGCATTGAAAACAATGATTGCCAACTAAGAAACCGTAGCCTGATGCTGGAAAATGTTTCATGCCCGTCAATTAGTGTAGCAACGAAGTAACGAGGAGTCACAGAAGCAGATGGATTTCTCATTACAAGATTTTTCATTTGCAGATATAAATGATCAATGTTGCTTCTTATTATTTCGTGTTTTACCACCTTGTTTTGCTTTGAGAATTTTTGGTATAACGCATTGCGCCAAACCACTTCCGGTTCGTAAGTTACTTCGTTGAAGTCATTCTCTACAAATACATGTTACTCTCCTCTATCAGCTTTCACTTACTAAAACAATTCAGTGTACATCAAAAATGCAATATTTATATCAGTTGCTTCATATGCTCAACCTAACTTCCTTGTGGCCAGTGCATGTGCAATATAACTATTAGTGGGTAACATCATACGACAGGTCATTAGAAAGTAGGTACCAGCAGATATTTTTATATCAAAAACTCTAAAAATGCTTCCCCCATAAACGTTGGTTAAGGACCAATTAATGAATACTATTCACTTCTCATAAGGTACTTGAGGCTTTATCGCTCATTCCCAGAGCAGATAATCAGCAGAAGATATATTTCTGTCCCGGAACTTGATACTAAACTTTACCCAACTTGTTTGGGAAATGATGAAAGTTTTATCCTCTACTGACGTGAAGCAGATTGAAAAGTTTGCTCGGTTTTCTCAGGTGACGATTCATTTCTCCCGTCGCATTTATTTCGTTGAGCTTAAATTTGTGTTTTCTATGATTTGCGCAGAAGGGAGTATCGTAATTTACCATCATTTGAAAATATATATTAAATATTCGACGATGGAAATATATATTAGAATTCGACATGATGGGAGGCGGAGGCGCCTTCGATCATCCATAATTGAAACATATTGTAACGCATACGATTATCTCGAAGTGTTTTTATCATGATTGAAACGTACATTGTTTCGAATTATTATCATGATAAAAATAAACATATTTATTGGCAATGAACCGTTACTGCAAATTAGCCTCTGAAGTGCGTATTGAATGCTTATCTGTGTGATATCAATGACCTGGATAACTATCACTTTGTATTTTTTTATTAAGTTAATGTATTTATAAATGACTATTACACAGCTCACTTTATTCCATTCTACAAGGCCTTGCACTAAAACGTACACAACTCGTTACATTCTTTTATCGGTGATCTCGCAGCTTCCTGTTTGGCGCACCCTCTCAAACTATCACACAAGCATGCAAACTACTTCTCCGAGTCAGCCACCAGTTATGTATCATTTGCAAACATCAATTGACACCATTGCCAACTGTTTTCGTTCATTTCTAACAACTGCAAACTTCATCAAAATGCACACACGTCATCCTCCCCATGCCCCAAATTCATATACACGTTGAATAACCAATGTGTTACAGTGCCGCCTAACCAATGTATTTCAGTGCAGCCTAACCAATGTGTTACAGTGCAGCCTAACCAATGTGTTACAGTGCAGCCTAACCAATGTGTTACAGTGCAGCCTAACCAAAGTGTTACATTGCAGCCTAACCAATGTGTCACAGTGCAGCCTAACCAATGTGTTACAGTGCAGCCTAACCAATGTGTTACAGTGCAGCCTAACCAATGTGTTACAGTGCAGCCTAACCAATGTGTTACAGTGCAGCCT